>JAUZND010023540.1:0-24741 GCA_034780555.1 Coelogynopora nodosa | reverse complement strand
GTACTCGGATGCTTCGCATCCTCGTACTTTCTAAGCATGGAATTCCTAAAATCAGTTAATTATCATATACATAATAGATCCTTTAAAACGAAATGAATTTACATAGATGATAATGTACTATATCGTAATGCAATCAATTATATAGTCAAAAATCAAAAGTTCTTGTACTGATAAATCAATCATTTTACCCATCAATTAATAATTAGGCTTATACTCAAAAAACGATAACATACTCAAATATTTTTAATTTACTTATGGTTAATACTCATTGTTTTTGATTTTTGGAGAATATATTAAACCTATATCAAATAGTACCATTTCAATTTAAAATGTAAAAACCTGTAAAAAGATATAAATGTTATAAATGAAAATGTTATAATCTACATCAAAGCTTATACGTTCAATTGGGGTCTATAACTCTCGTCTCCCTATAATTAGCCGGAATCGCCGAAGACCCCAATTCACGTCCCTCATCCGGCAAGACCGGGTCCATGTCCGTCACGGGCGGTGCAGCCGGCGCCGGCGGCTCCAAGTCGCGGCTGGTCCCGCTACCCAGCAACTCCGAGTTCTCCTCCCATCCCGCCACCGCTCCCACGGCCGGTGGTGGCGGTAGACCAGTGGTGGCGGCGGCTGTGGCGGCTGGCCAGAAGAAGAAGGCTATGTCCGCCTCCGTCCTGGCCAAGGCCAAGGCGACCGACAGCTCGATCCCTCTGCCGCTGAACACCGTCGACGATACACCGCGACCCTTCTTCCACGTCTCACCGGGCAGGCCCAATATACCCCGCGAGACCAAGGAGCTCTACGAGCGCCAACGCGGGATCAACTCGCGCGAGTTCGCGATCAAGTGTATGGCGGTGGCGAACACCTTCCGCGAGAAGTCCTGGCTCTACCAGGTGCGCATGGCGACGCTGTTCGCCGAGCAGGGTATCAGGAAGCCTATGAAGAGCAAAGCCCAGTCCATGTTTGCGGGAATTGAGGAGGCCTCCGCTTAGAGAATGGCCGAATAGTTCTAATTTTTTATTATACAGACTGTCTAAATAATTTTTCATTCAATGAGTACGACGGAAAGTCAGTTATATGATTTTTATTTGAAGCACTACTTTTAATAAGGTTGTGATGATTTCATATATAGCAACTAATTGTCCGTAAAAGGTTCAATGTAAAAAAAGCTTTCCTGAAATGATAGGATGTGTAATATTGCATCATTTACAATTTATTATGCATTCATTAATCCTATTTAACTAATGTTTTACTTGGTCCTAATATAGACTTTTGTTTTCTACCAGATAACTATTTATTATTTACTGTACGCCGAACACAATACTTATATTATACACACCGTCGAGAAAATTAAGATTTAGTATATTATTGACTGCTTTCAACAGATAATGTATATAGTTAAGAAAAGCCATGTTTGGTAAATAATTCTTTATTTTACTATAAAACGTTTTTATTTATAATGTACAAATTGATAAAAATTATAGATATTGTTTATTTGTAATGATCTTTATATATACAATATACTTTAGTTTTGAAATGTAAACAAACTTGTTTTATTATTTTTTCAATACTGTATTATGATAATAAGTACAAATAATTTTTCTAATCATATTATAATACAATATTCATATCTATTAAATACGGTATGAAAGTTGACGGTTTTAAGTAAGAAATAATATTATATATATATATACAATATATATATGTTCAGAGTCAGAAATAATATTGTATACATAACCCATACATTAAATAACAAAATAAAATGTTATTGTGAATTGTGAATGATGAATGATGAATGACACATTTTCCGAAAAAACATATAGACCTACAGTTAATTACAAAGCAATTAATACAAAGATTACATTATGCTAATTAAATGTTTTTAGGAATATACGAACATGTAGGCCTTACAAAAAATTATATCACATATATGACTGAAAATAATTAGTGTAGCAATTTGTGTCTGGATACAAAAAGGTACAACTTAATTAAATACATGTTTAATTAAACGTCCTCAGAACGTCCTCACTGTGTTCAGTACTCCAATGTGACTGTTTTTGTCTTGAGATACTCGTTGAGAGCTTCTAAACCTGAAAAAGCAAAATTGATGATTCATTTACCGATTATAAAACGAATCGAAAACAAAATAGAAAAAATGTCGATTTTCAAAAATAAATTTTCTTCATTATTATAACATTTTATTTTGTATTTATACAGCTTCCTTCAACTTCAACTGGGTTTTTGTATGTAAATTTGTATACTTTGTCAAATTTCATAAATTTGAATATAAAACGTTTTATCGAATATTCATCGAATCAACCAATTAATCGTACCATGAATATAATGACATGAATATGACGTGATGATGTAGTATAATGACGTGAAAAGCCGGTGGGATGTTGACTAAATTATTTAAATTTGAATAAGAGAAAACTAAGTTAATTAAATCTCATATTTCGAGGTAAAACCTCCTCATAGAAGGCAAAATATAAAATGAATAACATGTATTTCACGATTTCATATTATATACCCTCTCCTTCGATTAAAACAAAGTTAGAACATTATTTTGGTATTAATGTAAATTCATCACTCAAATTGGTATTATATTGAATAGCGGTATGAGCTATTTTGTTAATGTCCGCTCTTTCCTTTGTTTAGTAATATATTTTGATATTTCACAGATTTGAAATATTTAAAATTGTACTAAGTACTTAATTCACTGTTAATTCAAAACAAATTCAATTACTTTTAAACATATAATAATAATAATAATAATCCATGTTGTGGTTTTCAAATATTTTATTTACAATTAAATTGTAGATTTCTCTATAAATTGTTGCAAATTTGATATTGAGCAATGTTAGTCACTCTACGGATACAATTAACCATTTAATAAGTTTACTGTTTTAAATCTCTTGGATTTTTAATACCTATAATTCGAATGTATTTTATCAGAATGTATTAAGCTGGCTGAAAATTAAGGCCTAAGTATAGATTTAATACCAAATTAATATTTAAAAAATTATATTTCTACGTACAAATGTTGGTGACGTAGCGAAGAATATTTAGGTTCTCCATAATCTGTATTTGTCAAAAAATCCAATTTAATAAGATATACGTATGCATTTTTTACTCATTTGTTTGTGATTTAGCACCTAGTGTATGGGCAATATGAAAAAACTTTTCATAAGTATAACTCTTTTCAAACTATGTATTTTCAAACGATATAAGGGCGATAAATTATTTAAATGGAATTCCAAAAACAATGGGAGGGTAATTTTTGATTATAATGCATTCGTATTCAGCTTATACTGTAACCTAATATGTTTTTTATTGTATGCTCAAATTTCTGACAAAGTATATTATTTTGTTATATTTTCTTAAAAACGCGTTTTAAAAAAGGTTTTCGTATTTATAAATGATAGATTTTGTCCTCAAATATTGTGAAACAATAATTGTTCTTTGTTACCCCCAGCTATCTAAATATTATATTAAGTAAACTTTATCTAAGCAACATTATATAATGACATCCTTCTGATTGTCCTGGCAACTAAACAAGAATCGATCGTTCAGTAGACGATGTTGTTTTGTTTTGTTACAATAAAAAAGGTATATAACAATGCAGCCTATCTACTCACAGTTCTAATCAACTTATATAGAGGTAGGCCTATGCATTAACAAAGTATGTCTCATTGCATAGTATGTCTATATGCATGCATTATTGGTCATTTATCACACCCATGAGAACAACGACATAAAAACGTTAAATTAAATTAAATAATGAAAGATTTATTGACTTTCTATACAATACTTGTTGTCTTTTTTTTTATTTAAAAAAGTATTATTGTAAAGAATTACATATTACATTATAATAAATAAAATGTATTGTAAATAAATTATGTAATGTATTGCAAAGTAAATAATGGCTCTAATTTTTTAAGCTAATTTATTCATAAATAAGAATCGTTCTTTTATGAGGCTGTATATAATTGATAACGGGCGCAAATAAAACCAGGGCGACACCTACCAAGATCCTTGCCGAATCCCGACTGCTTGAAGCCGCCGAAGGGAGCGGCCACGTCCGTCTTGTTGTAGGTGTTGACGAACACAGTTCCGGCGTCCAGGCGGTCCGCCATGTGCAGGGCTCGACTCATGTCGTTGGTGAGGACACCGGCCGCCAGCCCAAACTCGGTGGCATTGGCGCGCTGGACAACCTCATCCACGGAGCTGAACAAGGCGGCGAGGTGCATTAGAGTGGGGGGTGGGAAAGGGAGGGAGGAGGGGGTAGGGAGCTTTTAGGAGTATAACCAACTGCTACCATGTCTCGAAATGAAATGTAATGTACATAAAATTCAAAAACTATCGGACAATATAGTCTAACTCTTAGTTAAAATGCTCTGCTTTGGTGAAAGACGTACTTAAACAAATTCTTCATTTTGGACACCGATTATATTATTTCCGATAGAGCAAAAAATGATTAATTCACGGGTCGCTAGCAATTATTTTAAATTCGGAAAATTACAGAACATCTTAGAACGTTAATTCAATAAAGTGAGAGAATATATTACGTTAAAGAATTAATAGATTACGTAATAATCAATTTATAACTACGTAATATATTTAACTTACGCCACACATTGTAATGTACATTAATATTTCAGCATTCCATGGTTCCACATAATTTTAAATTTTAAACAAGCAATAGATCTCTAATTTTGTTAATAATTTTCTCCAATAAATCTCTAATTTTTTTTACAAAATGTATAATTTTATCCAAAATGTCAAATTTTTACTAAAATCAAAATTTTGCTCTAAAATCTCTAATCTGTAAATTCTTTAATACTAAATATGATAAGTGTTATAACATTTATATTTTCTAAAAACGGGGCAATGCGATGAATATATACATCATATAAAATAAAACAATGAAACCTTTGACAATACACATTTAAAAGCATTCATTTCAAGAAGAATATTTTCTCACGAATACTAATAAAAATAGTGAATTTTTAATATGGCACTACTCACTACAAAAATTACCAACAAAAATGTTAGCGTGAGCCTTCTTTAAAATCTTACATTATTTCAATAAAAATGTATATTAAAATAAATAATATCATTTACACATTTCCGATAATTGATTAGATTTAGATTAAATTATAAATACAGTACACAATATAATACACAATTTTTGTAACCAAAAATATGATTTTCCATGTTAATATATTGTAATGTCGACTTTAAACCTTATTTACGATCTCACACATTCCGAGGACATACAAAAGTTGAAGCAAGGGAATGACAAACAGCTTATTGATATAATAAATAATTTCGTACATTATTTTATTGTTGATTTATTATGATTATTATGAGCTGTTATATTTATCTACATTATATGGATTTATTTATTTATTTAATAATTTAGTTTTAGTACTGTCACCAATACAACTTTTTTACAATTGATTTTATACATATTATGTTTTACAATTTTCCTAGAAATTTAAAACATATGTCAAAAACATACGTTATTAATCTTTTAAAATATTTGAAAGTGGTTTGGCAAGACAATGATATGAATAATAATAATAAAGGTATAAATAATAAATAAATAAATAGACAACCACACAGACATTTGATAGAAAAAAAATTAACTACTAGATAATTTATTTACTTATTAACAATTGAACTAAATATTAATAGTTTACAGAAGAACATTTAGTTAGTCACATGTATGTATTATTTTAATAATTTATAATTAAATTTATGTTATTCTAGTGGTTTGTTAATTGTAATTTTTTTGGCGTTTTACACGAATTGTGTTTAAGAATAAAAAAAATAAAATGACTATGTAATATTTAAAATCTACAAAAATAAGGTATTTTTTGTTAAATATTAATAAAACTAGCCTGTCAAATTGGATACATTGATTATTTTTGTTTAAAAATGCTATACTATGCATGATATTTTTATAATATTATTATTTTTTAAAGTGCTGCACCTAATGAAAATGTTGATCATCCTTTTGGAATTTTAAGAGTTTACTTTAGTTTAATAAAATTTAGTTTAAATAAGTTCCAATTTTTTTAAATATAATTTTTTTTTATCAATTTTATTTATTACTTTACAAAATGTCAGTAATGTAGGTATAAATTTTACATTTTTAATGGATAAAATAAATTTAGGCTTACTTAAATTTAGAAATGATCATAATAGGACCAAATGATTCCTCTTTAGCAATGTACATATTGTCTTGGACATCACTGAATACCGTGGGTTCCATAAACAAACCTGAAACATCGGAAATATTTAATAATTAGATCATTTCATGTTTTCATAAAGTATCAAATTCTAATGCATGAAAATTCCGCTGCCGTCTGAAAATAATGTGCGAAAATACATAAAACAGTTTTTGATTTATTGGTGTATTATATTATAAGATTCTTCTATAAATTAATAATTTAACGAAACAAAAAATAGAAACAGAGAACCGGAAAGTCTTTTCTAGAAAATTAGATAATTTTTGTTTAGAAATGTATTAATTTATTTAACTAATAAACTGTTTTAACGTATTAAATAATTGTCGCAGTTTTACACTCTATCTTTAACCTGAGTCACTCTCCATGTAGCAGACATGTAGGAATGTTTTAAACCTTGGGAGGGAGGGGGCTGATTCCTAAATAGAGGGCTGAATCCACTTATTCCTACGTGCTTGAGTAGTATATATTATGGAACATGCAATTATTCTACTAGGTTACAAAAAGCAGTATGATGTCAACGTTAAATTTTTATCCACAATAGAATAACATGACACCGCACATTACAATTTTGATTCAGTGATCATGACCCACCCGGTCTGTCTACTGGACGCCCTCCAGTCACCAAAGTGGCCCCCTCTGCTACACCAAATTGACAGAACTCAAGCAGCTTGTTCAGGTGGGCTCGATGGTTCTGCGGCCCGTGATCCGTTGATCGGTCGAGAGGATCTCCAATTCGAATCTTGCCAATCTCGGCAACAATACGAGACACCAATTCGTCGTGTATTGTTGCCTCGATGAAGATGCGGCCAGCTGCAATACAGTTCTCTCCCTAGATGGGGGAGAATTGGTTGCATCAGTTATATAGATGATGTTTTGTTGTGGTGACTTACATAATTTATCAATTTCGCGTTTGGTTAAGTTGTGTTTAATAAAAAGGTACCACTATAGTTTGGATAATGTTTTTTTAATTAATTTAAGCATTTATTTTTTGAAAACTGAATGTGTTTACTTACAATATCGCTTTTTTAAAATATACATTTATTTTGAAAATAAAATGGAATACAAATTAAATGCAGATAATTAAATGTCCATGAGATTAAATTTGCATCAATAAATATACTAATTATAATACAACATATCTAGTTACTAAATGTAAAATTAAATACTCATAGGTCTATTTATAATTTATTATGACGCATGTATCAGTTATTATGAATAATTTTAAATGAAATCTTTGTTGTACCTAAATTTAAACATACACTGTTCATCTGAAAACTTTAATATACTAAATTTAGTATATGAAATAAAATTCAGTTCGGTTACCTTATTGAAAAAGACTGAATTGCAGGCCAGCTTGGCAGCTTTGTCAAGATCATAGTCGGCAAATATGACGAAGGGGGATTTTCCTCCCAGCTCAAGGGACACTTTTTTCAGATTGCTTCGACCGCAACTGTCACAGTAACAATATGTTATACATGTTAATATTTTCATTGTAAGAATACGTTATATGCTAATGTTTTCATTTTGTTTAATTATTCAATTTAGAAAAGAGTGGCAAATGGAATAATACACATATTTCCAATATAGTTAATTATTATTTTGATAAATATAGTTTTCAAATATTGCTATAATTTTTTCGGAATAATTATATATGTTTATATTAATAACATTATATCTGCAAATGTTATAGCCTACACAAAATATATTATTTTGTTTTCGTCCACATTAAAAAGATAACTTATTTAATTTTGAAATTTTGAACTCGGTAAATTTTATTTGCATTGGTTTTAATTTTATATATACAATATATAACATTTTCTGTATTGTAAAATTGCACGATATGTAATTTCTTTGTAGAGAAAGCTAGACTATATTTGACAAAAATTCTGTTTTTCACTGTACTAAACTATAAGCTTTCAAATATATTAGAGAAAACAGTTTGGATTATTGATTTTATTTTAGTGACAATTATATCATGTTTTAACCATTTCTATGTGCTATTTTCCTTTAATTAAGCTATAGCAGCACATATTTACACATTAATATTTCTATTAAAATTCAATGTGAATAACACTTATTTATGGCACTCTTATATATAATTACATGTGACAAATGTACCTTTCCATTATCGTTTTCCCAATGGGCGTTGACCCAGTAAAGCCCAACTTGCGAATATCTGGATGATCAGAAATTGCCTGACCCACAACGCTTCCTGAAAGATTCAATGGTATTATTTCAATATTGCGAGCAAATACATTGCTCTAGACATCAAATTAGTTATAACGTAATGAGTATTATTGTTCTTTTTGTGTGTTTTTAACTTATATTTTACTGAATATTAATTATAAAATATTTCATATGGTATTAAAAATATGTTAAACTTCTTATTTCGTGACTCCAATATATTTATTTACAATTTTTATTGTATTTTTTATAGAGAGTAATTATATTTTATTTTATAATACAATTTACAGTGTTTTGTTATTCTTATAAGACACTTAAAGTTATATACATTTAAACTTTATATATTTCAAAAGTTAATCAGTTAAACGTACCGACTAAATAATGTTTAAATATATGTGTACACTACGCATACTACTCATATAGTATTCTACTCATATAGCATACTAAACTTTTTAATAAACGCGCATCTTTCACTCTCAATGAACAGCGATAAATCTCTTCTCGTGAGTAACAAGTAAAGCTAGTAATTAACAACCTTATATAGTAGATAACAATATTTAATAAGTTTTTAACATTTCTAAAATTGTAAAAGGTGACAGGTGACACCCACCGGATCCTGTCACGACATTGACAACACCCGCCGGGAAGCCCGCTTTGACCACCAGCTCGCAGAACTTGAGCGAAGTGAGCGGTGTGACCTGGGCCGGCTTGAGCACCAGTGTGTTCCCCGCGGCCAAACAGGCAGCCGCCTTCCAGGCCAGCATCATCAGCGGGTAGTTCCAGGGAGTGATTAGTCCGCAGACACTGTTTGGCGGGGATTCATGTGGGCGGTTGAAGACATATTATATTCGATGAATTGAAACGAGGCTTTTTTCCAAGCTATTTCAAGGTCTTGTATTTCTTCCAAGGTCTAAATTTTGAACTTCCCGATAAATTGAGAACGTCATTGTTTTGTAAGATTTTTAATCATAGCATAAAAACAGTCTTGCAAATTCTTGGTTTCAAATTGTTAGCATAATAAATATTAATTAACAGGATTTTACTAAAATCTTACTAGGAAATTGAATAATTATTCAGATATATATTTTTTGTTCTTTTTCTAAGATTAAAATTATGTTTAAATATAAATTTAAGATCTTAGTAGGATCATTACTCTTATAAGCAATCAATGACTTGACAAGATTTCCTAAATCTTGGTAAGATATTAGTAAGAAATCTAAGTTTTATAGTCAAAATTCTCTCAAGAACACTGTGTAAACTTGGACTGAATTTGTTCATTTTTGAGAATGTGAAATTATTTACTCACATTTAATGGAAACTCGTAAATGAACTATTCGAACTTACCCAATGGGCTCTTTGCGAGTGAAGCTGAGATTTTTATTGGGTCGCGCGTTGTTAATTGGGATTACGGAACCCTGAAAACATAAAATGATACATCAAACAATCCGAAAACACAATGCATAATATTCAAATATGTGCTATTGTTTAATGGACTAAAAAATATACTTGTTACAATTCTTAATAAATACATTCATTAGAATAGTAAATAATAAATATAATAATTAAGTGTTTTTTTTTAAGAAATACTAATAGAATGAAAGCCTATTCTATATTATATGACTAAATTAAAGTCAGATCAGGATATTTCGGTTATTAAGCCCTCTTGTGACCGTGAATAACAAAAAAATAGGAAGATAACAAAAATGGAGCCTAACATTCTTAGAGTAACCTTTAATTACAGCACAGAACTTACTTATTCAGAAATTTAAAAAATAAATTTAATTATATTTAATATTTAATCATGAAAAGACATAGTTTAAAGTTAACGCTAAAACTCTAGGTTTGTACCTGTATCTTATCGCACCATCCCGCCATGTAGCGGAATGTGTCAATCGACATGCCAACGTGAGTCTTGAGCGCCAGGGTGTACACGGCACCCGAGTCCAGGGACTCGATGGTGGCCAGTTCCGCTTTGTGCTCGTCCATCAGATCTGCCAGTCTGGAATGTGAACGGTGTTATGATTATAGGGGCAATTATTTCAAAATCATTTCAAAGAATTTTTTCTCTTTCTCACCGATAGATCAAAGCTCCCCTATCTCGAGCATTCATCTTGCCCCATTCCCCGGCATAAAAAGCTTTTTTGGCTGCTGCAACTGCCTTGTCAACGTCTCTAGCAGTACCAAGAGAAACTTCACAAATCACCTGTTGAAATATATTCATTTATTTTGAGGATAACCAAAAATTTAATTATTAATAAAATCTCAATAGTTGTAAAATAATGGATAACGGACATAACGCAGAAATCTTTTTTCTGCGGTTCTATTATTTAGGTTCCCACCATCACTTTCCAATTATTACAGTTTCAGTTGTTAATTTTTTTAAAATATATATTAAAACCAACTATTTGTAAAAGAAACTGTTCTGATAAAAAGTTGTAAATATAGTCATTAATATCTGACATTCATAGGCCTATGAAGTTTTACATATTATGTACATTTTTATTTTTTTAGTGATTATATTTTCCTTAATTAATTTTTTATGTATCTCTATTTTTGACACAATGTCACTTATGTCTTAATTTTTTGATTAGTCAAAATTGTATATATTTTTTATTCTATGACAATTATTTTCCTAATTGTTTTCAATAACGTTTTAAATCAATTTTACACACTTTAAGTTATCTTTTTTCTAAATATTAAAATAAATCATAATTTTTTTAATGATCCTAATTTTTTTAAATGTGATATACTTCTCTGTATGCCAATTGATAAAAGGTAATTTATAATTTCAAATCATTACTTTTGTTTTGTCCTATTCTATATAAAAGGATTTTTTCAAATTAATTCATAATAATAAAATACACAATCGACAAACTATAACGAATTCAGTTCTATAGGTCAAATTTAGTAATTGACCTACTTCTTCATTAGAGGGATTGATCGTTTTAAATGTGGCGCCAGTTTCCGAATCAATAAACTTGTTGTCAATAAAGAGTTGATGGGGTATAGTGAGGTCAAGATTATTAGCAGTAGTACAGATCTGCAGATAAAAGGAGTATACAATACAGACACGTGACACATCATTTAAAAAATGGTGAATACAAACTAAAAAATTACTTTAACCTTTACAATGATAAATGTGGAAAAAAACTATTCTTTATAAACTTTGTTATAACATTTACCAAACAGTGTTTGACAATATAACAAATATTTTATCCTTTAATAAAATTGTCAGAAAAAATGAAGCTGTTTTAATATACCAAACAACATTATTGACCACTTTACGTTAACATGTTCGTAAAGATATATTATATATTCAAATGGCAGGTTAACACGAGTATAAGTAAACAAGTACACAAGTATAAGTAAACACTGTGTTTATAGTAAAGTATAATATAGGACATAACGTTTTTTTTAATGTTTTACAATTTGATATTAATATTATGTATGAAATACAAAAGGTATATGGAGACATATAATATAGGATCGATATACAAACATATCATGGGAAATATACACAATTTGTACAATCTTAAAACAACTCACTGCATCATATTTGAAATCATCCGGCGACCCCCCACGTCGCTTAAATATCACCATGGTTACGAAATCTTTATATCTGGTTGCCATGTAAACATCCTCATTGGTGATGGTCAATTTGCAGTGTTCACGCAGTGACTCTACCAGTCGCGACACATCCATGGATTGGGCGCCGGAGAGAAAGAAATCGGTGTCATCGTCGATACTCCGAGCAAGAATTTCTTCCCACTTTTCCTATTTTGTAAAAGTACACATTTATATAATAAATAAGATAAATCCTAGCAATTATGTATTTGCATGTTAATTATATACATTTGACGCTGCATTTAAATAAGTAAATAGTACGAACATTTGCACAGAAATAATTTTTTACAAAAAAAATTAAAATGTAAATAAAATATAAATAAAACTTTCGCTAACTGTATTATAACTTCTGAAATCATGCTAACATACTCGTATACAATTTTGCACAGAAATTTCATCCGCAGTAAGAATTCCCAAATCAATTTCTTTCTCATCCGCGCCATAGTTACTTGCTGCAATCATTTTCCCAGTTTCTTCAAATTTCAGCTGGGACACGTTTATCTGTCGAATAAAAATTGAAAATACTCAAGTCAAATCATTGATACATTTATTTAACATTGAACAAAAAAATTGTTGGCAGTTGTTACATAACCAAAATACTATTTATTTATCAATATATTAGATCAATTTTCAATAGAAAAGTCTAATAGTTTATGAAAATGTTTCATAATGTACATATATAATCGATTGATTTATAGCATGAGATTATGGGGACACTTATGCATTCCGGCAAACGATACAATATATTCTCTCTAATAACTTCGAATATATCGCTTTTTTGTGTTTTTTTTAAATATTACTCAATGTATGGTCCTGTTTTAAAACATTAAATTTATTTTAAAGATTAATTTCAGTCCACATAATTGATTTTATAATTTTACTAATTATATTCAGAATATGTAATTTGGATATATATTTATTCCTAGTAATATTTGTAGGATATCACTTCATAATATAATCATATATAATAGTAATTTGAATTTGAATTACCTATATAGTCTTAAATGTTATCAACATCTTATGTAGACTTTTTTACTAAAATATATTATTTAGATAAATTCACGATACTCATAACATTTTCATAAAAATATAATAATTACATACAACAGATTAAGTGAGATCAATATCGTTTAGCCTTAATTGTTTCGTTTTGATGTTGTGTATTCCATTAATTTGTCTTTAAAAACGGAAAAACTTTTTTGAAATATTAAAGAATTATGTTTTGTATTTATAGCGTAACAATTTATCAATTATAATTATATATTTTTAACTGAATTATTTGCCTTGTTTTGTAAACAAAAATTATGCATTAGATTGTTGTAAAGTCCAATTTTAAAAATTTAAATATAGTTAATTAGTTTAGACAGTATAGCTTAATTCTTAGTTTAAATATATTTCCATCCTTACAAAATATATTTTTAAATAGAAAAAAAACTATTTTTATTAACAAATTCTTGTCACAATTTTAAATCAGCTATATTATTGCGCCACACGTTTTTCTGAAGATGGAAGAAGGGTACATTTTTAAATTGCTACTTTTACCCTTCGGATGGTTCGTTTATCGCTCCAACTTATCTCAAGATTTACCCACAAAAATCCTTATTCTAACATATTAACGCGTAACTAACCAGTTTCCCGTTATTGCCGGAGAGCAGGAGACCCTGGGCGTGCACAAGAGCAGTTGCTCCCTCTCCCAGGCCCTCCACTGTCACCGAGTGTCCTTCGCCTTCCGCCACAACCGGGATCCCCTCCTCCCAGAGCCGGGAGCCGTACAGGGTCACTTGCTGCTCAGGGGACAGGTTAAGGTTAAGGAAACAATATGAAAACAGTGTGTAGAACGTCCTAGTTTTCGCTCATCTTAAGTTATTATTTTGTTTTGATATATTAATTAAATAGTTTAGTTTGTTTCGCTGAAAATTACGCAAAGAAATAAACAATCGGGATATAAATATAATTTATATGCATTTTGTGTCAATTTAATCCAAATATTGAAGTGTCCATTCATATATAAAATATCAAAGAACGTGGAAAAACATAGTGTTCAAACCGACAATGTTATTTTGATATTATTTACATATATTTTTTAATTGATTTGAATATTTTAACTCACAATCATACCTAACATTTAATATATAATATTTAATTACAATTATTCTAATAAAATAATGCTCTTAATTGTTGCGCTGAAGTTATGCTTACGATCAACCATGTAAAATTCTAAATTACATAAATTAAATTATTTTCATATGTTTGATGTTTAATAAATCGATTAATACTTTTATGTCCAACAGTTAGTAAAACCGGACTATTTTCGGATGCAAGCATATAATTTAACTAAACAAGTGAGGTGATATGATATGGCTTTAAAAAGACATAATTCATGAAAAATTGAAACATTCGAAAGGTTATCAAAAATCTGCCAGCTATAAATACACCATAAATAATATTATAAATTAATGATGATGTATGTAAATATATTGATTGCATAATAATGACCTCATATAATTACATATTAAATAAACTCAACCGGCCGGGGGTCATCAGTGAAATGAAAATAGCCATGAAACGCCGGCCACTCACCTTCCCGTCAAGAATTGTCCAAGCTCCCGGCACTTTATCGTTCCCCCGAATGAAGTTGTGAAGCGATGAAGCTGACTGATTCCAGTCTATTCGGGCAAGATTCGGCTTCATCATTGGATCGTAGGTGGCCTCCTCTTCTGATTGGGCCATCCAGGGGGCCTCGTCATTCTCGATTAAATCGACCGCCTCAGCCTAAAACAAGCAATCAAACTTTAAACATAAAAAACTTTTTATCGGTCACTGGCGTCATTTCTTGAATTAATTATTATTAATTAAAATAACACGTAAAGGGCAATTAAGCTTACATTGAATAAATTATTGACATTTGGTCTATTGTTTTTATTGGGTATTTTCTCGAAAATTAACTTAAATATAATTGCTTTAATATGTATTTTCTAACTTACCGTATTTAAATTATATGTTTTTTTTCAAATGTATTAAAATTTCTTCAAAATAAAGGTGTGTTTATATCAAACAAGTTTTAATATCTCAGAGTTATTAAAAATTAAAAGAATTTTATTTAAAAATTAATAAAAAATATTAAAATAATTTATGGAAATTTCACAATTTGCATTAATTTTTTTAAAGTATTATCAGATATTGTAGTGGAATTTCGCCTATTTTTTAAATTTTGCAACAACACAGCGTATGTATAGTTGATATATAAATAAAAGTATTCAAAAATGGTACCAAATTTATCAACTGCGGAATGATTATATCTTATAAAATAATAATTATAAGTTACTGTATTAATTATCTATATTTAGAAAAGTGTTGAACACCCATTTTAAATGCATACTTATATTTACATGCTAAACAACAAGAAGAAGAATACAATATAATAGTTTGATACAATTTCAAGATGTTACCTAAAAGGTTAATTAATGAAGACACTTTAACATAAACACTAAGTTTGTCTCAAGACACACCCAAAAATTTCAGGCAGGATTGGTAAATTCCATGTAAGCAATTTACATTACATTGGGTCCTGATTAATCAAGATAAGAACTAAACAAATGTTCACACAGATTTAGCAGCGGGTCAAGTACTATTCACCTATGTATATATATATATATTGTATATTACTCATGACCTTGAGTTAACTATAACTATAAAACTTTCCAATCACATTTTTTATTTGAGCAAATAAGAAGTTCTAATGTACTAAGATAAGTATAGGTAAAATGAGCATCGTCCTGATTAAATATTAGTTTCATATACTAATAATGAACGCACGAAATAAAAGTATAATGATAATAATCTTGACCTCTGCTGCATCACCAGCTTGAGATCGACTTGTTCATAATTGATATGTAATTGTTTTTAAAATCACCCAACTTGTTGTTGTCAGCTACATGACGCGCAACATACTCAACTTATGCTCTTTACAAGGTCTCTGTCAACAAAACTCACCATTCCGTTAATTCCCTCTGGGAAGAGAAATCGATTATAGAGTGAATCAACGGTGTCGTTGATGTTCACGGGGCAGCTCTTCTGCAGCAGAATTGGCCCTGTGTCGAGGCCTTCGTCCGCCCAGAAGACAGTGAAGCCAGCCGTGGTATCACCTTCCATTAGTGTCCTGGTAAGGAAGTATTTGAAGGTAAACTTATTAATGGAAACCGAATAATGAGAATCCGTATTACATGAATATATTATTAATAAGAATCATAATTGAGTAAAAACAAAGCATCGACAGTATAGCAAATTAGTAAATATCAGAAACAGTTAAATAAGTACGAAGATGCTTGATAAGGTTAAATAAGGCAAATTTGAAAGCCGAAAATGCTTTGAGTGAACTTCTCTAATAATTGGAGGGGCATTGCGGACTTCTTTAAAAGACATTTTGTTATTTGGACACATTCGATTATATAGAAATATATACATTATTAAATTGAACTAAATTTTATTAAGCTATCTCACGATGAAAAGTTATATTACTATACTAGTTAGTATTACTAGTTATTCAAATATCCCCCTTTATTTTATACAAAACACGGAAAACTTATTTTGTGTTTCTCTCCAATCGGCACCAGTTATAAACCCAAATAATCAATTGGACAAGCAAGCATTTTATATTTATGAATTTTCACCAATTATTAAGGAAAAGAAACGATCTAATGGAGAGAGTATTATTATTCTGGAAAGGCAAAATAACTAACTTGGTATCATAAGGGGCATGGTTCCCTCACCTCTATAACTCCGGGCCTGTAAAATAACCGTAATTTTCAACCTATCCTATATAGGCCTACGTGTATCTTACCAATTAATGGCAGAAGCTCCGCGATGTCTAGGTAGCAGTGAGGGATGGTAAACGATGGAGTGACGTTTGGGATGGTTGATCACCTCCATTGGAATGAACTGGGAGCAGAATGGCAGGACGTTGAGATCGGCGTCGACCGATTTGTATTCTGCCAGTACCTCTGCTATCACCTGGCCTTTCTGTCGCCAGCGGGGATATTTGAATACGGGGGATCCGCCCTCCATTGCGGCCAGTGCTGCAGACGGATTAAGAGTAAAATAGACCAACTTTTTCCATAGTTATGTTATAGATTATATACATATATAGTAATATATAATGAAAATTATGGGTAAGATGAAAATTTCAAAAATATCATGGGAATAAGGGGTATTATATATTTAATGCTTTTTAATATTTAAATCAAGCAATCTTTCACATTAAGCTCACAGACTATATTATTTAGTATAAATCATTAAAGACATCAGTATAACAGAATATATAATATTGATAACAGTCTGTATACTGAATTCATAAATGTCATATTTTTTTATTATTTATTCAATATATTTATATATGTAGGTTAAGTACTTTAAATTTAAATAAAATATTTTAAAACATATATTACGTAGATACGGCAGTTTTATGAAAATTGATAAACAAAACAGATTAAAAATATGTTGTAAAATGCGTTTGCGAATTAATTTCTAAAATAATAAAACTTTAGAAACATATTCAGATATATATATATATATATATAAACACTATACCGTTAAATGTACCGGTACACACAACATACATAATTATGATATGTTTATAAAGTCAGTGTCATAAAATACTGCGCACGAAGTAACATAGATAACATTTCATTAAAAATATTATTTAAATAATTATTACATATAAACATTATTATAAAATTGAAAGTTGCATAACATCAAAATACTCGAAAAAAATCACAAACATCATTTTAAATTGAAAAGAATTTGCTTATTAACTTACAATTATCAAGCAATATATTTTTGTTTAAGTATTAATATTTTAAAACTTAACCTTGATAACGTTTATTAAACGAGATATAGCATAGTTCACCTGCACATATTGTATATTCACAATCTTGCACAGATCCTTACATGTGAACAACAATTATGGAAAAAGGAACAGGGTTGTGAATATTATTCATTTATTTATTAAGATCTATATACTGATAAGAAACGATATTCCGAAACCGTTCTGCAGATGGATTATCATCCTGTTTAATTCAGTATCATTGAAAAATATAGAAATGATCGTCTTTTAAATTGTTATAGAACACGTTTGGGGTGAAGAACATAAGCTTATAGATATGAGTTGGCTCTCTGTATTCAGGTGACAGGAAAAAAAAATTCCCGTATTTTTGACAATCCGAAGATTGGATAGCATAAACTCAACAAATTCCTAAAAACAGCTGAACGTCGACCGTCAGTGCTGGGATTATAACTCTCTACCATCACAACTAAACACCATGCAGCTGTCTGTGAGAGAAGTGAAATATTAATTAGTACAGTCAAATATTGTAATAAATTATTATTACACATTGAATAGTCTATAATCAATATAATAATCAATAACTGAACAATTGGTATATTCACTATATCCATGTGTTTAGGATTTTACTGATTTTAAATAATATTAATTGATTTTAGGCAATAGTTACATCAGCACCCTTTTGCGTATCATATACAGCACATATCAATATTTAATATTTATGTATATTTGGGATCAATCCCTTATATTGTAGTATAGTTGACATAACAAATATGTAATGAGGGTTCTAAATAATTCTATGATACGAAATCATAACTTACTATTTTCTAAAAGTTGTAATATTGTGTAAAAAGAACAATATTATAAGTGAAATAATCATTATAATAAAAATATATTAAAGAAATTCAATAAGACATTTTAAAATAAATAAAATACATTTCGATGGAAAATCATACATAACATTAGTTTTTTATATTTTCAACTAAGATCATATTTCCAAATATTACTTCCAAATCAACAATACACATTATACAGCAGTCAATAAGTCAATATGTGTATTATATATAATGCAATCAACTTCTTATAACTGTGATATATTGCCTTACCCAGGGGATCTGGGCGACCATTGATATCGGGAACCGTGAAAACCCCGACCACCTGATGACCCTTCCCTTGGAGACTTCGATACACCTCAGCTCCGAACAAACTTTGGCCAATAACGGCTATTTTGAGCTTGTCGAATAAACTCTGTTAAACATGGGGATGGAATAAAAATCTTTTTTTGATATATTATACATAACTGCATTTTTAATAATATATTATAATCATATGTAATATAGCAGATGTACATAAATATATATAAATTAATTAATAAAATGTAACATGACATAAGAATAAGGTACATATGTGTTCATATTACAATCTTTAAAACAAGGAGTAGCCTACCAATATATAACCTTATAAACGTCATATTTATACTATTAATTTTTTTTAGGATTATATATAGTTTAGTTTGCAAAATTTTACTAATTGAACTATTTGAAATAAATCGACTACCAATTTGACAAAAATTGCTTTATTATTAATTAATTAATTAATTAATTAATAAATAAAATAAATCAGATTTCATTCTTATTATATCATTATAAAACGCATAACTAGGTATAATTATACTACAGATTATAATTGGAATAAACATGTTCATTTTAAGCTATTTATATTTCCAAATTAAATAATAGTAACAGGTACTATTGTATTGTAAAATAATATATAATTGATTATTCATTATCAATTAATGACATGATTGAAGAAATGTATTTTATCTTTAATAACTAACAAAATCAACTCACAAAAGTTTACTTTGTATACACTAACAAAGTTACCTATATCAAAAATAAAAATATCTTAATTAGACGTTTGTTATATATTTTTTAAATAATAGGCCTAATTTAAATAAAGAGAGCACTTATTATTTTTTTAATAATGTTAATAATTTTAAAATAATAAATATTTTTTAAAGTATAGTTTCTTAGACATAATAAAAAAATAACTTACCGACGATGTTCCAAACGTCCTTGATGATTGACGAATCAAAAGTCGTGAAGCACGCAGAAGTGCCATGTGGTTGGAAAAATTGAAGCGGCGATCCGCGATCGGAAAGTTTCTTAAGCGGTAACCAACGGCAATTGACTTTTATAGCCAACTTACTCGGCCAACACCGCACACAACACTTCATGACCTGTTTAGAGAAGAAGGCCTCGTTAACCTAACCTTGTGTATGTTTGACCTTTTCATTATACTCGGTATTAATCGAGAATGTGATAAATGATATAGGCTTGGCCACTTGTCATGTAAAAATGCGCAATTTAACTGTCTCATGATTCTTATCAGTACCTTATATACTACCATTATAAATAATATACTAAATAAAGGACAATTTTAACAGTTGAATCGTTCTTTTACTAAATTAAATGAGTCAAATTTATTCTGAAATCATTATATACATGTACGGTATGTGAAAATTTTAGGAAAATAATTTTGCCAAAACAAAATCGAGACGAGGCATTTTTATACAAATATATTCTGTATAAATCTTAGTTTGTTTGTAAATCTTATTAGTCATATTAATATATCTTTTCTGTACATATTACTATTATAAACTAATCGTACAACTACAAAATCATCTATAAAATGTAACTATTTGTAAACTACTAATCTCTATCACAATACTAATTTCGTTTTGTTTTCTTTATTGACTAATTAGCTATCTACCCCTAAACGTCGAATAATGTTCTTTTTCACATTTTAAATAATAGCTCTTGTATAGTCCAATTTAAAAAATGCCATACCCATTTTAAAAATTCAAAACGGTATGATTTAATTTTTTATAATTTGATGCCTTGAGTATGTCAGAATTGATAATTTTTAAAAGGTTATTATTTGGATGCATATTCGGAGTTTTTAGTATATTGTTCATATATTATTTTAACAATAATAATTCAAGATAAGCATTTTTTCACACATTGAAACAATTTTTTATCAATTGATTAAAAAAAAGTTAAAAAAATTAAATGAAACCTATTAAATTTAGTTGTCAATAACTTTTTCATCAGTTTTACAAACCTTCGTAATGTTTTTGATTGTAGAGTTTTATAAATAAAACATATATTTTATATTAAAATGTATAGTAATGATCTATTTAGTTGTTAGTTGTGAATCTTGCGTTTTAATAATTAAAAAAAATTATTGGTTAGTTTATTATAAAACCTAATGAGTGTTTCAAACTTTTGCTATATCAAAAATAAATGCTCTATATTATTTAATTGACAATTTATTAGACAATTCGTTTATATCGTTGAATCTGAAAAATTAGCTTTATTTTCAAATAAAACCACATTGCTAAGTATACACCATTCGATCAAACTAAAAAGAAGTGAGAAAGGAGTGAGACGAAATCAGTTAGACAAAGTAACAACAAGTCAGTCGTTTAATAAAAGTCAGTCAACGATCTGTTCCCTGTTTTCATCTTACTGGAAAAATACACTTTTTTGTATAGGCTACTAGTCTTGAGTATCATGCATATTGAAAAGACGAGTCCATTCCATTTCGTCATCAAATTTAAATTGTCGTAAGTAAAATGTTGTCTATCATTTCGTCGTATTTTAATTGTCATAAGCAAATTGTCGTATTTAAATTTGTCGTAATTAATTTGTCTTATATTAAAAAGTTTTACATATCATTTGTCGTAATTAATTTCTCTTATATTAAAAAGTTTTACATATCATTTGTAGTAATTAATTTGTCTTATATTAAAAAGTTTTACATATCATTTGTCGCACTTTTTAAAATGGTATATTGCATTGTTGTATTACGTTTTTAAGTATGAGTAAAACTCTATCGAAGTCTATTGAATAATGTTATAAAATGTGCTATTAAATACAAACGTTGTTTGTTATACACTGCTCACGTTAAAAGATATTATAATATGAAAATCTAAATTTTAAATTATGTCATTTTATCCTTACGACTGTATGAATAATACAATTCATATACGACTGTACAAATAAGTCAATTTACACACGACTGTACAAATAAGACAATTTACACTCGACTGTACAAATAAGACAATTTATATACGACAAATTAAATAAGACAATTTATATACGACAAATTAAATAAGACAATTTATATACGACAAATTAAATAAGACAATTTAAATACGACAAATTAAATAAGACAATTTATTTTACGACAAATTAAATAAGACAATTTATTTTACGACAAATTAAATAAGACAACTTATATACGACAAATTAAATAAGACAATTTATATACGACAAATTAAATAAGACAATTTATATACAACAAATTAAATAAGACAATTTAAATACGACAAATTAAATAAGACAATTTATATACAACAAATTAAATAAGACAATTTACACACGACTGTATGAATAATACAATTTATATACAACAAATTAAATAAGACAATTTAAATACGACAAATTAAATAAGACAACTTATATACGACAAATTAAATAAGACAATTTAAATACGACAAATTAAATAAGACAACTTATATACGATAAATTAAATAAGACAACTTATATACGACAAATTAAATAAGACAATTTAAATACGACAAATTAAATAAGACAACTTGACGAGATTATAAATACTTCAATATACATTCGTCAATATTATAGACTACAATTTACCATAGATCCGCAAAGCAGAAATTGCATGGGGCAGACTATAACTAGCGCCCCCCCGCTCCCTTTATACTGTAAAAAATTATATTTATATAAAAATTTATGCAGAAAATCATTTCTCAATTAGCATGCTGTTTATAAAATGTGTTTATTATACATTTGCTTAATATGTTATCTTCAGAAACCATTCCTGGTTTTTAAAGATATATATGCATTAAAAAATAAGCACAAAAACTAAAAACGAACGGGTTATGATTAGTAAATAGCATGTTTTTGTTTTTTTAAATTATGTTTTTGTAATTTAATTTCAATTATCTAACTAAATATTAATTATAATGATATCAGGGAATGCTTTAAGTCTCTGAACGATCTATTATAATTATGCAACACAATGTAAAAATTATCAAATAAAAAATGTTACAACGAAATTTACAAATTTCTTGTAACATGTAAATATTACAAATGATAGTTGAGTAAAGTTTACTTTGATGTTTACTGAGCAAATAAAAAATATATATTAACATCTTTAGAGCTTTTACTCGGGCAAAGGCAGTAATAACATTGTCAAAGTTCTTCCGTTGAACTGTGTCATGTTTAATTGAGAGAATTACCAGGTTTCTCAGTCTTGCTTGATTCATGGATGAACGAAGTTAATGAGTTTGAGTATCGTGAAATTCCTCACACAGCTAGCGATTGACACAGAGATCGTCAATGAAATGCACAAATCTGCTATTGACATTGGGCAGAGACTCAACTAGACTTCATTTTACTGTTAAAGTTCTTGCCAGAGATCTCCTGAAAGCTCACGTTTGCAATTATTAAACATTTCGTCAAAAAAATCTTTAATGCTGAGTGAGCTCTGGATTATAGTGACTAGCCAGAAAATGGAGCTCGAAATAATAAAATAAAAGCGGGAGTTCACTTTTTTGCATCTGTTTTAAGCCAATCTCTTTCTTCAGATCAGGCAATCAACTATTTCCACTTGTATTTTCAAGATTTTCTGCTTAGCTGTTAGTCCAGTATCTGCGACTTCTTCACTAGCCATTCTTCGCAATTTTCCGAACTCATCTTTCCTTTGGGAATTCTAACTCTGGGCATAGATCAATTGGCTTTGATGAATGCTTTATCAACTAGAGAGAATCTCTAAACTAGTAAGAACTCGCGTTTGGAGATATTTGAGTGTTATTCATTTCTTTCAACACAAAATTCCAAAGTTACAAAATTCCAAATTCCAAATCACATATTAATCTGCAAAGTTCCAGCATCACATTTCGTATCTAAATTCTTTGAGTGATCCCTTAGTTCTTCCAAAGCACCGATAACTTCGTGTAACTAGGAATGAAGTGCAGTTCATCTCATTTATGCTGCTCTCTTCGTATTGTGATTGGGACATGCTTCTTCAAAACATGTACTAATTTTTTCATGTTTCTTCTCTCGCCTATTTGTCGACGAAGAGAAAAACATTAAAATTCTCCACGGTGCAGAAGAAAGGGGTCGCATTTGGAATCAAACTTGATGCATAAACTCCAGCCAAATTGAAATTAAACTTTGTAAAGGGATATACAAGAAATTGGTCATTGGACCCTAACTTCAAATGTTCTTGATGGCCTTACACATTTTATATTGAGTATTGACATGTAAGTACATGTTAAATCAAATTATTATAATATTCATGAATACGGTAGCTTGGTGTTGTAATATTTCGCCACTGTCTAGCGCTATAAAATACTTTTACTGTTGCAAAATTGCTGGCTTTCTCGCCGGCCGATATCGCCATGCCGACACAAGCATGATAAACCTTTAAAAGTTGGTTCTAATAAACCGGATATTATCATGCACTATAAACATGACACAGTGGATCGTACATACTGATGAAAATATTTAAATAGTATCTAATAAGTGGTAAGTATTCACTAATGTGAATAGAACCAATATAGAACCATGACTTGTGGAAAATGACTAAAATAAAAATGAATATTAAATGTTATAAGTAGGCTATATTTTCATAAACAATTAGACATACCGATTTAATCTAAAGAAAGAATTTAAGGCTCCACGACACTGAATTAAATTTATAATGCCAATATTTCGATACTAGTGTATCTTTTTCAAGGCAGGTGAC
>JAUZND010023529.1:0-24748 GCA_034780555.1 Coelogynopora nodosa | reverse complement strand
AGGGATTGACAAATCCCCTTTTTCGGAGGCTGTCAGTGTCGTATCGCCGACGTAAGGAATTCCGCTGAGTACATAACCTGTGTCTGCTTCGCATAACCAGATCAATTTAATGCCGAATTTACCTCATGGTTTATTAGCCATATAAATGCGGAGTTAAAGCAAAAAATGGTGTTTATAAATTCATATTTGGATTATGTTATTCATGTATGAAAAAATAATTTAAAATGTAATCATTTTAAGAAAAAAAAATTAACTGAAATTTTTTAAATTAAATTAAAAATTAAAAAGAAACATACTCAAGATTTTATTCATGAAAAGAAAACTTGTAAAAAATTATATTTTATAGAAATGAAGAATGTTATCATGGTGATTATAAAGAAGTTGCATTAATTGGAACTTGGCCTACTATAGAAGTAGATAATGCTTTAGAAAAAGGTTATAAAAAATTATAAGTTTATGAAGTTTATCATTTTCCGGGAAATTTTAGAAAAGTTGGATTATTTGAAAATGATGTAAATAAATTTATGAAATATAAATTAGAAGCTTTTGGATGTAAATGTAATAATAAAATTTGTCTAAAAAATTGTGATAATGTAATAAATTGTCTTTTTAAACTAAAATTAGTTAGAGAAAATTTAGAAATAGAAAAAATATACTTTAATTGTGGAATAAGATTTATCTTGGTCAATTAACTGATTGAAATGTTTCCATATTTTATAAATGAATTTGTAATTGGAGGTTCAAAAAGATTATCATTATCGATTGTCTAATAATGAAATTAGAGGTAAAACTAAAGGTTTTAAGTCTTTAATAGAAACGGATAAAATTGCAATGGAGAAAAAAATTAATCTTGTTAAAAATGAAATAGAACCATATGAAATAATAAATACTACTACATTTAAAATAAATATATGATACTATTTCAACAGTAAATGAAGAAAGAGTTTATGACATAGAATTCAATAAAATAAAATTTTATGCAGATAGTAAATTTAATTATTTTCCTTATGGATATATTCCATAAATAAAATGAAAAATTATTAAAACAAAAGATCTTTATTTTGAATCTAATAATATTTTACGCAAATTTATTTTTGATAATTAAAATTTTTTTTTAACGTTTTTCCTTTTTCTATTGTTTTTTTAAAATTGCTGTCCTATTTTTATCATTATCTATTTTTTCCTTTTGTATGAATTTTTGTTTCAAAAGGTTTTACATTGGACTTACCTTGGCAAACTTGTCTCTAACACTAGCATTTGCATTATCAGCTACATGACAACATTGTATTATTGTTTCAAATCTTTTTCTCCTTAAGCATTATTTATTGCATAGTTGCGCATAATATCGTCTCCTTGATCCCAAAAACGCAATTTTCCTGGCGTACAGAGTACCCTGAAACAATAAACACCAATGAAACTGTTTATCTCATCTTTTGAAACATGTGGGTCAGCCTTTCCTTTCTGTATTGCATAGAGTCGAGTTTCGTTTACAAGCAAATCGTACATGGCGTCATCAAAAATGATTCGAACAATTCTAGAGGAAAAATGTCTCGATATGGTGAAACATTTGCCTCTGGAAAAGGTTTGTATTTATTCGTGAATTGGTGGTCATTCTTCCATTTAGAATCTTTAAACAAATATTCATATTTGGTTGGCACCTCATTCCCAGTAACATTACTATATGATGTTCCGTCAGGCCTCAGCTCATCATTTTCATCTAAAAAAGAAGATAAAAAACCTAAACTTTAAAAACAGACCATGGCATGTAGGAGTTTTGCAGTTTTGAGTGACAAAGGATAATTAGTGCCATAAAAAAATTAAATGATTTCCATTGATTTTTGGTATGAATTAAAATGGAATGTTATGAATAATTAAGGGAAGCAATTTTTAAGAATTACTAAAAATACAACGTTTTCAGTTTTTTAAGATATTCATATATGTAGGCATACCATACACATGTATTATATTTTCAAGATATCCATATATGTAGCTGTACCATACACATGTATTATATTTTCAAGATATCCATATATGTAGCTATACCATACACATGTATAATATTCTCAAGATATCCATATATGTAGCTATACCATACACATGTATTATATTCTAGACATAAACACATGATTGTAGTATATAAAAATGGAATCACCTTATTAAACAAAATAATGCTCTCTTTTGGTTTCAGTGGCAACATCAACTGATGATTTAGATAGTGTCCTACCACACCTAGACTGGTATGTATATATATATATAGTATTTTATAATGTTAATTAAAGCTGTAAATTCACACACTTATGGTTAATATTTTCCATTATATACCATAATTATTTTTTAATAAAAAATGTATGTACCTTTTAAGAAACATTTAAACTATATTATTGAAGTTTAATGGTTATCCATATTTATTATTAAATATTATAGTAATTGTAATAATATTATTTTCATAGTAAGCATAAAATGTAAGTCAAATTAACCCACATCTTTTTTGAATATTACAGAATGAAAAGTATCTTACCAATCTGTCTACCAACATTCCTGAAATTCAATAAGCTTTCCAGTGGTATATAAAACATACCCAACAAAAGAAAATATAATATTGAATTTGATTAAATTTTTTTAAATGTGAAAATCTTATTCTTGTATTTAAAAATGTATACCATTTGAAAATAAGGCACTTGTCTTACATCAATTTTCGATATTATCTCAATATTAGATAAGATATTTACTAAAATAATGTATTTTTAGTACGAGTACTATTATCATATCATAATTTTTGGTAAACTTTTTCAAAGAAACCATGTTTGCTCGATAATTTACGACATTCTGACTTATATAATTATGACTAAATTTATGAATTATTTAGGCAATTTACAAAAAGTTCTAGCCATTGTCTTTTTACTTATAAAAAGATATCTTTTTACTGATGGAAATTGTTAAAATGTATAATAATATGTAAGTAAAATTAGGTTAAACTATCTAAGTATGGCTGATTATTTTAAGTTTACATTAATATATACTTCTATTGCTTTTCGTATTTTTGTTTCAGTTTAGAACTGGAAGATAGCCTCAAATCCAAATTGATTGTCAAAAATGTGGAAAAGTGGCAGAAAGTGAGAAGTCTAACCTACGTAGGCGGGGTTGATATCTCCTTTTACAAAGCAACCGAACGTCGTAACAGAGCTGTAGCTTGTTTTGTCATATTTCAGCTGCCAGAAATGAAGGTAACTTATAATGATCGAATTATTGCATGTTTTTTAAACTTGTGACAAATAAAAATTTCTTTTAGAGATGCGAAAAAAATCAAGGCAGAATATATCAATTCTATGAATTTTATGTGGAGTAATTTTTTCGCAGTTTTTATTGTCAAAAGAGGAAATGCTATTTTTGTATTTATAATTTTATAATTGAACAATATAAATTTGATTTACTGATTGGTTAAAAAAAAATTATTCGAGTAGAAGTAAATGTTCGCATTCCATTCTTGAACACCTCAATAAAAACAAAATAAGAGCATATTCAACATTTTCTCAATATTTTTGTTTTAATACAGCCTTCTGTTTTTTGTTATTTTATATGTATATGAACATAATATTATTTTAATTTATAACATATATATTTATTTCTATATTCAAATAAATTCTAATAGCTATTACAAAAATACTTCCGGAAATTAGTAAGCTAATATTTGTGTGACAAATGTTATAAATGTGTGTTACAACGAAATATCGACTTAATTATGGTTTTCTTTCTAACCTCTTCTTTGTGTCTCTAAAAGTAGATTATCGATTATGTCTGTGAAGAGATCGATTTGACAGTTCCCTACGTATGTGGGAAATTGGGATTTCGTGAGGGCCCCCCACTGGTTGACCTAGTACAACGGTTTTTGACCAAAAACAGGAGACTGACGCCCCAAGTAAGTTGTCTGAGGATGTTGTTTGAGAGATCCATATATTACATTAATTCTGAAAAAAGTGTACATAATAAGATTTTTGTTTATTTAAAATAATTTTCTTGTTAATATTTCTTCTTGAAATAATTTTTAAAATCTTTGTCATTGGCAAATACATATACACTGCGATTCATAAGAAAGAAAAATCTACATCTGAATTAGGGTTCCATTTTTTAAACGTTTTATATTTAATTTAAAAAATATTAATTCTGATACGAGTGTTCTACTGTGTATTCTTTTATGAGTAATTAAAAAATATATATTAAATATTGATGTGAATCATTAATAGATACGGAAATGATATCCACAGTAAAAAAGTGTCCACTATAGATTTTGAGATTAGGATGGTGTCATTTATTTGATCCATGTGGTCAAATTCATATTAATAGAAAGCTGTTACAAAAAAATCAAAAACGAAAAAATTATGCGAACACGGTTTCGGTTTTATTAATAAATACACCTTTTTCAAACAAAATTTAAGTAATTATTGTTAATTAAAATCTGATCAACATTAATAGCATTTAATCAATAAAATAATTAATCAGATTTCTTATTATAATTATTATATTAGTTAAATTGATTAATTGTTATTACTACTATCGATATTACCCATTCTATGATTGATTTTTTCTATTCATCTCATTATTTGAAATCAAATTTTAAATATTTAATTAATTACATTTTCTGATTTTGATGATCTACAATTATTGTAATTTTGCTTCAAAATGGTTTATTTATTAATAAAACCGAAACCATGGTCGTAGCATTAATTTTTGTGTTTTTAATTGTTTATGACAATTGATCACGTTGCATTGCATTGGATCATACGGAAGTGTTTTTAATTTTTAATTATTAATAGAAAGTTGACGATGTATTCTATTCAGTTGTATAATCCTTACATAAATAAAAAATGAATCTGCGCAATATACAACGAAAACAATTAAAAACTAACAATAAACGGTGTAAAATAAATAGGGTTCTTACCACTTCTGGAAACAAAATCAAATGCTAGGTGTTTTTTATTGCCATGAAGTTGTGATTAAGCGACTGTCATTAAAAAAGAAAAAGTTGACTGTAATTTTTCAATAAATTCATTTCTTTTAGTTCATTTCATTAGAACTGTTGTATATTTCCATTTGTTAGGACTTGATTAACCCATGCTCCACTTAATATTAGCACTAAACACATTATTAAATAAATGCTATTATCGTTATGCTATCTTAGTTGCAATAACGAGTGTATTTGTTTTCATCTATCTTGCTAACTATATATAAAATCGCCCGGAAAATAATTAATATTCTATTCTTCTAAAAACCGTTAAAAATCTTCGAAAATGATTAGGAATTTATGGTAGAAACCCCGTAGCACACTTTTTCTGGGCTGTTATCGCGTTATTTACCTTCAGCGATCAATACAGTTGTGACATTTGTGGTAATCATTGAATTAACATGACGGATACACTATATAGACTAGACATACAATAGTCCGGTGCCAGCGGGGGATCACTAACTATCTGTTACTTCGAATACAGGCGATTCTAGTGGATGGCAACGGAGTGATGCACCCTCGAGGGTTCGGTCTCGCCTGTCATATCGGTGTCCAACTTGACATACCAACTATCGGCGTTGCTAAGGAGCTCATCTGTGTCTCGGAAACTGTCAACAACAAGACTGTGAAGAAGCGGCTCCAGGTTCGATCTGTTGAATATATTGGGGATTTTAACTCTAATGTGCTGTGCAGTATTCAGTGCCTCTTAGACTTGTGACACAGTGGGAAAGTTGTTCTATAATTGGATTTTAGGAGTCATACTTACTAACTACCTTTTGGAAAGTAAAATATACCAATACATAGAAATGATTCAACAAGTTTTCATTTGATTAAAATATTATTTTGAACTATTGACATAAATAAGAACCTGTCTAAAAATTACAGGGCTCGCGGGCGGGCATACCGCAGTTGCAACTGTTAATGGCTTTATTGTATTATGTTCAAATCCATTGTAGTATTGTCAGAGGCGACCGTGCGCTCAGCAGAATAAAATAGATTTATTTACAGCGATGCCCACCGACCACGAGTCTTGGAATTATATTTTGTTCTGTAAAAGTACTATGCTTACATTCGTTCTGGAAAAACGATGGAAGAGTAATTGGGAAAATTGTTTAACTAAGATTCGAAAGGTTTGGAAGTCAAGTGGTAACTATTAAGTGAAAGGGCCACTATGTCACATTTTTGAAAGTAGGAATCATATAGACATAGTAAATAAAATGGAGTACGAGTTACGTTTAAAATTTGAAAGAAAAATGTATGCCGCGGTTAGAAACTCAACTTTAACAGCCCCCATGTGAGTCTTCTTATTGGCTAATATAGCACGTTCACAGCCTCATGTTCTCATACTGGGATGGGTCAGAGGGTTTTATTGACTGACTATACATATCGTTTCACCTATTCTTCAAGGATTACAGTTCACTAAATACATATCAATTGTCACCATTTCTTGATATTTTTCTGTTTTTCACTCACTATTTAATGATTACCTATATTAAAATTACCAACGATTTAACGAAATTGTTATCGTTTGTATACTTATTATATATACATACAATATATATCGGCATAAACTCATTTTTTATTACAACATTTTTAGACGCAATGAAATTTAGCCTTATTCTGTGAATAGCATTAAACAAAATGAGATTAGGTAAAATAATGTTTACAAGATAGCACACTAATCCCTATCAATATGTAGGTACCGTTGATGGCATCATGACATTTGACTTTTAATTAACATTGAGTCTTTATTAACATTTGTATTTAGAATATTTTATTTAATATATTGAAACAGGTGAAACTAGATGTCACTGTCCTGTTGACATTCTCTCTCTAAAATGAATATCATTATTATATAATCTTTTACGGAGATTTTAAATAAATAATTTGTGTTTCTAATCGATGCTTGCTTATCATTTAATTTAGGGACAACTTTAACTTGGGGAAACAGTGGAATCATCTATTTTTAGCAATTTTGGTAATTAATGACGTCGAAATAATTATCAGTAAACGCCGAAAATAAATTGCAAGAAATTATGTAAAAATATTAATTGATCTTTTTGGTACATTGAAAATTAACTTTTAAAAATATCTGAAAAAGATTATTTCTACCTCATTTTGAGTTATCAATTACTCCTCCATGTTCTCTGACCAGTATATTCCACAAATACAATTGAAATCAAAAGTGCATAAGAAGTGGGTGCTGAACAGTAAGAAATAGTTTAATTATTGTTTGACCAATACCTATCAAATACACTGTCGGGTCAAACTTATCTCAAATAGATTAATTATTTATAGTCATTTTTGTATTATAATTGACTTCTTTCGTCGTTTTCTTTAGACAGCTTCTTTTTTCAACTATATCTCATATCTCTATATTTTTTTGCTTCACAGAATCTTGAAGTTGGTGAATCATTTGATTTGAAAAATGAAGCTGATGAAGTGGTTGGAAAGGTTTGTTTAGTTTTATATACTTTAAAAATAAATATTTGTATCTCATGATTATAATACTATATTATTGATATGCATGGTTTATATCTCATATTATATATATATGTATATATATGATGATATATATATCTCATGATTATAATACTATATTATTGATATGCATGGTTTTTTCATCGTGGCAAGAAATTTTATACATTACTTTTTTACTTACATTAAAATGGGCTAAATCATCTTCGGCATTGAACAGTACACTAAAAAATATAATAATCTTCTTTCAGATAATTATAAAAATGTCCAGAGTATTTTGCTAATAATTAGGGGAATTAGTTTTCCTGTTTTTTTTTATTTCTTTTAATTGGTTTTAAAATGTCAAATAATATCTGAAATAAATAAATTAAAGAGGTTAAGAACCGCTTCGGATAAATAAAGATCTTATTATTTTAGTAATTTGACTGTCTTTTTAGGAGATACTTAAGTTTACTAGTTTTGAACTAGATTCTAATATTGAATAAAAATGTTTAAAACCTTTATATATAGATATTTTGCATATAATAATATTAAAATGATTTTTTGGTCAAATTAAAAAATAAGTACACTATGTCGAGGTTTTTGAGGAGTTAAGGCCTATGCCAACCAAGCACGACGATATATCATGTGCTATTGTGGCTCTATTGAGATATGTATATTTATATGAACAGACCACTCACTGTATCTGTTCAACTCCTTCAGCCCGGTGTTACGTATAGATTTGGGAGATAAGTATGCAGGTAGCTATTGTTTGTTATTATCATATTTGTATTGAAATATTGATTTCGTCGTCGCATGACGTCGTTGAAAAAGTTGAATAATTTCAACTTCAGTTTCGTCGCGTCGCGATCAGTGGAAATAGGATCATTGAAATGTACGTAATCAACTTTTTGCGGCGCGTCGCGTCGTGTAGAACTTGGCAGGCATAGGCCATTTACACAACTTGTTTAGCCTATTTAAAATATTTATAAATTGTTTTTATCAAAACAGAAATAAATATATATTTTTTAAGGAAAATCGATGAATTTATAATAATCATAATATTTTATATTACAATTATTAAATCCGAACCAAACTTTGAAACGGTTGGTTGGTTTGACGCTGGCCCGGGATAAAGGTTCGCTACCCCCAAGACCTGAGAGGAAGTCCAGAGGTATGATATTTGTAGTCTTGACGTTCAGTTCAATCTGTGTGAATTGTGAGGTGTTGTGTGGTATCATGGATTCCTATATACTCAACTAGCATCGAGATGAGACACCATTTATAGCCAATACCGAAGTGGCGTCACTCGCTCAGCTGCTCAGCTCTATAGTAGCAGAAGTATTGCATAAGTTAAGCAGCTTAAAGTAAACGGCTATTTTTCTTTTAAATCAATTGGAATATGAAATTTATTTGTTTTTATATAATTAAATGTTTACAATTAAAATAATAAAAACCAAACATTTGTATTTTAAAAATTTAATTTATATTTATACGCATATTAACTAATATTGTACACAAAATAGAAGTGAAACCAGTCTTCATAAATATGAAATACCTACATATTTAAAGTATAGTTTTTACAAACAAGAATGTATCTCTTAAAAAATAAACTGAACGGTTGCTTAAGTAAACTAATCACTTAGGAAATTCATAGGAAACCAAAAGATAATGGAACAAACCGAAAAAAGAATATGAAATATATAAAATGTAGTTTACACAGGCAAGAATGTCTCTTAAAAAATAAATTGTAAAAAAGTGCTTGTTAATTAATAGGTAGACAATAGCATAAAGGAAGAAACCAATACAATTATTTACTAATACTGCTTAGTTTATTATTCTTTTTAGCATCACCTGAACAGGGTTGGTGTACTAGTTCAACAACAACATTTTTCATGGTGGTGTTGAAAAATTGCTTCAAAACAGTTAATAAAATAGGGTGTCCATTTTCACATACGGATGATACTCTTATGGTGTCGTCGTCTTCTGATAGTTTTGAAAAGATTGTTAAAAACACATCTAGTTATTTTCCTGATTTTAAAAACGCTTCAACGGTGTAAGTTTTAATGAGATAGATTATCCTCCATGCCTTCCAGCAAATGTCAAAGCAAAAATCAATTGGTACTGTGAGTCCACCGCGGTTGATTGAATCCAGAAAACTTGGAACTTCTTTCAACATTTCATCATTAATAAATCCGAAACCACCTTCTTCTTCATCAGAACCAAGAACCAATATTGTTTGGCATGAGCTACAGTTTCAGCGTTGAACGATCGATTTAGAGATACAATGTATACCCAGCAATTTTAAATATGATCTTCAGATCACAGGTCGAGGGCAATGCAAACACAATTTCTGAAATGTTATTTAAAATGTCAACAGCAGTTTGTGTATATTTTAAATCAATTGTTTGTACTTCATCAGATTTGAATTCCTGTGGTGTAACATTACAGATTACTGTATTGGCCTCTTGGTCTATTGGATATATCCTCTTGTTGGGTGGAAAGTTGGGATTTGTAGTTAGATTTGCAATTAACCGTACATTAGGTAGTAAAAATATAATGTTTGAAATTATAATTTAAAAATATATATTTCATTTGTCGTAAACGGACTTGGCCCAAAAAAGAATGTCTTCAAATCTTTGTATTTTTTAGGATACTGTACTACTCTAGTTGACTATTAAATAGTATTTTTCTAAAACATAATTTGCTTTTTGTAAGTAAGAAAAAGTTAATTTTAAGAAAAAGTCACAAAAAGTTATTATTTTTGTATCGACCGATTACGTCAAATATGAATTTTGCGTGAAAATACTCGATAAAATTTCATTTGCTAAATTCAATTTTCGTGCTCATTCAATATTGATTTTTCAAACAATATGTACATTTTCTGTTTGATATCGCTCATATTTAAATCACTTAAAATATAACCATGAATGTATGGTGATACTATTCTCACCTAGAAAATACGTTTATTAGTTCAACCGAAAGAGTGTTAACAACGTGTTACTTTTGTTTTTCAGTGAAAGATCTTGAAGGTAAGACAGAGGAAGAAATCGAGATGATGACGACAATGGGATTCTGCGGGTTTGAATCAACGCATGGGCAGCATGTCGAAGGCAATGACCTTTATGTCGCCAGTATTGTGAAGAAGCGGAAATATCGTCAATATATGAATCGGCGTGGTGGTTTTAACAGACCTCTAGACCATGTCAATTAGATAGGTTGACACATTTTAATTTGTTATTGGATTTTTTATCTGTTATCTAAGCACAATCATTTATGTTTTGTGTTGTATTTTGTATTCAAATACAATATTAGTAAAATATTGTGTATTTGTGAATAAATGTATATAACAACAACGTTATTTTGATATTTGATAATATATTTCAGGCACCAAATAGCATTTAATCGATTAGCCTGTAGTGAGTCAAAAATGTTTTTCAGTACTGTTGCCCATTGTTTTACTATAAAAAAACTAACAGATGTAAAGCGTGTAAAATCCTAAACATTATTTAGTTTTAACAATTGTAATTTTTAAAAGTTGAAATTTTAAAATAATTATTACTAACGGAAATTTAAGCTGGGATATAGATATTATAGGGATATTATAGATAGAAATTTGTCTAGAAACTGGAAGCTCATTCTATTAAATTGCATTCTGTTTTAGTGTTGCAGTGTTTTATCGATATATAATGCTACCACTCTAATATTTGTCAAGCAATCATCGTTACGATTCTACAATCACCTGATCCCTTTCAAGCGTGATTTTATTTTAGAAAACTTCTCTGTGTATATATATAGAACAGCAACTAACTTTTTTTAATATAAGTATATAGGAAAGAATTTAGAATATGTCATTGAATAAAATATATTCTTTGGTATATATAGCGCCCCTACTTTATCTTTCTCAATATGATTTACTTATTTTAAAACAATTCCTGGTGACCTATCGATAATATTTTGCGGCCACAGTATTACATTTTAGAGAGTAGGACTAAGATAATTCGAGAAACACAATATAAAAGAGGAATTTTTAGCGTGACCCACGATTGAATTAAATTTATTTATTAGTTTTTTTATACATTTGTTTATTAAGTATTTATTTAGAACGGTAGTATCATAGTCGTATACTATATATGACTAAGTACTACATAATTTATTATGGACTAACTCTATAATATGGGCAGTATTTAGTAATTTAAATTTTGTTTATTTGCTGGACTGTAAACGTTCGAAATTCAAATTGTCAAAACAATATTCTGAGATCCATAAATTCTAACGTTTAGATATGCCGACTGTAGAAAGATTATGCCTGGAAGAAGCACTAGAAGATGCACCACAGGTAAATATAATAAATTGTAAAAATAAATATTTTTGAAAATATTTAAAATTTACTCAATTAATGTTTAATATTAATACCACAGCACAGGCACAACCACATTTTAAGTATGATATTTATTATATTGATGTGTTTGTACAGTTTATTGTTTATTTTGATGTATTAATCAAATGGGATAGATGGGCAAGACTGTAGCCACGGGGTTCGTATCGTTTGATAAAATGTGCCCTTAGGCTTTAGTTTAGGCTGCAGAAGAAGAATATATTTATTATATAAAACAGTTTACTAAACTTAAAGTCTAAACAAAGTTAACAATTCATTTCTCCCATAAATTGGCCTATAAATTGATTAAAATACAAGTAATAAATATATTATTTTAAATTATTACTTCTATATCATTCTAAAATGTATTTCACTGATTAGGTATGTTTATCTAAATTAATTAATAAACTAAGGTTAAATAAATCAAAGAAAACAAAGAAATCATCCAATAAATTAGCCTTTTTAATCAGCCGCAAAGGTTTAATATGTGTCTATTTATGTAATAGATATATCAATAATATACATATATACAATACTCTTGTCCAACATCCACATATTTCCAACATTATTGCCATTGGTATATGCACCAGTGTCAGGGTCAACAAATTTGATGCTATAATTTACTGCAAAGTGCTGGTATCCTAGCAAGCCAGTAGTATTGTAGGTCTATTTTACTAACCATTTGGCCCATCTTATACTTACACCTAACAAAAGCAGATTTAGTGTGGTTGACCACCAATGTGTTAAGAATGTGCAATAAAGTATTCAGCATAAATATAATGTATAAACTGCTTTCAATTTGTTATGGATTCTGTCGCTAAACTACATTCCCTTTACATGGTCTTTATGGTTCATTTCATATCACTTGTATGCCATGCTATAATGTATTCAAGTTGATAATAATATTTGATCCTATAGTTTATTTGAATGCACAAAATAAAAATATGACATAAGCATAATAAAAAGCAAATTAAATAGTTTTATATTTATTTATGTATTTATCTTTTGTACATGAACATGAATAATAAAATTTATTAATCAGAGTAAGAAAATCTGTTTTTTATGATTTTACTGATAATTTTTTTACTAACAATTTTTTATTATTGTTTTTTTATGTTTTTCTGGACATGTATACTAATTTTAATAATATATCTATTATTTAAGAATATATTATAAAAATTATGCCAATAAGTATATATATCTATCTATATATATATATATATATATATAACAATATTAACATGATAATATTTATAACAAAATATAATAAAATATATTATGTTATATATAAAATTATGTTGCTTAAGTTTTATACCAGTCAGAAATTTCTAAAAAATTTAAAATTAAGATAATTTTGTTACTAATATTTTACAAGAAAAGTTTTTTATAATATAAAAATGTATTACTAAAATATTATATTATTTATTATTTTTCTGTTAATTAGTAAAATATTGTTATAATATACAGAGTTACCACCTATCCCAGAATCCATCATAAAGTTATAATTATGAAAATTTCTCTCTGATATATTTCTGTCCCAGTTATTTAAAATATAATGTTAATCATTGTGACTTTTGTCATTAATTTTAATTGATGTACTTATGTATATATTCTCTTTGTTATTTATAGATAATAAATTGAAGATTGATGTTTATTCATATACAAAATGTATTTAATTACAATAAGTATATATTATTACTTTTTTACTTAGTAAATTACTTTTTGTAACTAATATTAAACAGTATGTATTAAACCATATATATTTTTTAAAATAAATTATTACTGGCATTTTTGTATTTACTAAAAATTATTGAAGAAAAACCCATGATTCCAAAAAAATGGAATGTAGAAATCCTGTATATATTTTTACTGGAAATATAATAATTAAAAAATATATTTAACTTTTTACATTTTTCTTATGTGCTATTGAGCTTAAATTATTTTAATCATTACTTATACCTATATTCAGATATTTTTATATTGCTTTTATAATATTGTGATTATATAGGATGTTTTCTAATTATTTAATGTGTTGTGTATAAAAGGATTTTTGAGTAATGGTTTAGAAAATGCACAACATATTGTTATATTTTTAATATGTTCTAATTTATTCAATTAATTAAAATAATAATATAATGATTGGCTTATCATTATATAGATGAGAAGTTTGCTTCGATTGTTTGAAGAAGATACCAACCATTGGAAAGATTTTACCAGTGAATATCAAGCCAGCTGTCAAAGGCTATGTAATGCACAGGTATAGTTAAATAAGAATTTAAAAATGAGTATTATATTCTTCTTTATAAATTTTTATAACATTTCATTATTTTTTCTTTAGATGGAAGTATATGAAGCAACAAAGAATTTGTCAGTAATGGTCAGAAAAGTAGAAACTAAGGTAAATGTCACAAAAGGTAGATTCTAACAATGAAATTTTGTGTATCTAATTCATTGTTATTAATAATAGAATTTTCCAGTCAGTCGTGACACTGCACAATTCAAATCATCAATGAATCAGTTTTCAGCATTTCTAAATGAGGTAAATGAATAAATGATTTTACTATTTTGAATAACATAAATTTGAAAAATTAAATACATTCCTACAAATATTAAATACAACTTTTCTCATAACTGAGTTTTAACTATTATTGACTAACTAATAAATAATATTGAACTTATAGCTATTAAACAACTGTTCTCACTATTTTGGAGACACTATTTTGTAGGTAACTTTTGATGATTCTGATACTTTTTATTTCAATTAATCAAATAATGTAAAACAACTTATTTCTTGTTTATTAATTTTGTTTGTTTAGTTTATGCTTATTTAATATAGTAAATATAAATTGAATCTTACTATATTCAATAGATGTGTTGCATACATTACCGATTAGTGCTTACCAAGTACATAATGGATTTGATTAATTTCACAGGGGTTATATAATATTAACATACAGTCTCTTTTCTAATATTATAACATTTTTAAATTGTATATTTCCAGTTAGTGGTGAGTATAGTGTAAATCCAAATTGATTATAATTTACCATTCCTTTTAGTGACAATAAATTATCTTGCTTTTAATTAGTTTCTGTTGGTATGAATTCTGTTTTATCGATTATTTCAGTTTAGTTTGGTTCAACGTTCGATGGCCAACCATATATCAGAAGGTTTTATGAAACCTTTGAATAGACTTATCAATAAAGACTTACAAGGTAATTCATTGATTGTATTAATTATTTGTAACATTTATAATAATAAAATAAATAATTACCATGTTATTATTGGTAATTTATTGAAATTATTGAGAGAAAAAATACAACATTGTGCTAGTGTGTAAGTTTATTTATATAATTTATTTTGTGCGATTTTTTTATTATTATTAAACAATATATAATTTAAAATAATTTTTAGAGATTTTATTATTTCGTAATTTATTTTAATTATAGTTTATAGCCTTCAAGCAAATTTGTTTTTCATTTATAAGAAAACAATAAACACTATTATTTCTATTGTAGCCATTTCTTGTTATTTTTCTGTGGGCTAAGTAGTTATATATTTGTAATATGCTTCAGTAAGAGGTTAACCTATCATTAATATAGCTATGTATAAAATTATATCTTTTGAGTAATGGATCATTTCATATCGATTTAAATAGTAATTTTAATATAAATGTTTCCTGGCTATTACTATTTTTTAACATTATTAGTTTGGGTAGTTTAACAATGTTTCCTTCCATTGTTACACATGTAAATGTATTTACCAGGCCGTATATAATTTATCATTATTCCACGTATATGCCTATGCTTTAAAATAGTACACATTTGAAGTATTTTATTAACCATTGTGTCTACTCATTTATTAAAATTAAAATTTTATTCTGCTGTCCAAATAATGAGTAGGAAAAACGTTTAGATATTGACCGAATAAGACACCGTTTTAGATTATGCTAATATAATATATGGAATACTTCCAACTCCTCGAAAGTTTACAACTTTTGAACTCAGAATAGATTCAAAGAAAACACAATACTTATGAGGTACTACTGATTTTAATTGTTTTACGGTCTCAAAATTTTGGTTAGGACTTCCATTTAATATTGTATCTGTCGTCAAGAAACAACTTCCTGTAAACCATAAACAGATTTCTTTTTTAACCCAGAGCGGGTAAAGGTAGCGGGTTCGAATCCCAGCAGTGTACCTGATCTCTTCTTGGCAGGCAGAAGTGTCTGTCGAGTGTTTAGCAACTCATATAAGCTTGTTTATTGTGCTGTTGTTTGCATTATCCAATCTTCGGATTGCGAGGAAATCACTTCAATATCTATTATTGTATGTTATCTTCCTTTTTTTTTATTAGTTTATAAAATGAGGTTATTACTAATTTACAAAAATTAAATTAGTGGAATTTTGTTTAGTCTTCCTTTCCATCTTCTCTTTATTTCAATAACATTTCATAGTCATCACAAAACACGTTTTCAATTCAAGAAGGCCTAATCTTTTCCCCAAACAGGCTGTTTTACGGAATACATAAGGGTATATTATTACTTGTTTCTCTATTACAGGTAATTACTGATTTTTATACTTTCTATTGGAATCTGTTGAACATTTTAAACATTATTATCATTACTGTACCGCCTAGGTAGATAATGTATTTTGGGACAGATTAATGTGTTTAAACAACACAGCCCTCACGTTCTGCACACATATATTTACTGAAATCATTTTACAATGTGGAGACTTCAAATTAACTGTAATTGTAAATCTTACCGCTGTCCATCTATACCAAATTTAAATTAATTTAACTGATTTTTCTTATACGGTTATATGGAAATTACATTATTTATAAACGGTGTTTATATCCGTTAGTAATCAACTGTAATTGGATCTGTCATGAATTTAGAAATATACAATTCCTGATATTTATGACAAATATGGGAAGCCGAATTCTTAATGGTTATTAACTACACATAAAACACATTTATAAATCATATTTAATTAGATATGTAGTACACTTTTCATGTGTGCATTGGACATTTTTAAATAACGAGCATTTTATTAGTTTATGGAATATTTCGGTCAGAATGGACACAGTCCTCATTGGAGAACTGAATAACATTGGTGGGTTGGATGACGAAAATCTTTTTAATTTATACAATTATTTTAATTAAACTTCTTTTTTGCATTCGTATTCATTTAATAATTCTCATGACTTAAGGTGTACATTTTTTAGACTTATATTTTATCAATATTTTGTTTTTCATTTTATAATTTTAAACCTAGATATTGTCTTGTAAGTTATTCGAGGTAGTCCTTTTTGACAATTCGGTTTTTTTGCTTTTTATCACTTTCTCGATTCTAATCTTCTATATTTTACCTTCATGTCAGTGCTTCCTTTTTTGTTTTATTATATCCATTGTTGGTTACTTCAGACTATTTTTTTATATTTCTATCAACCAGTACAATTTTTTTTAAATTTTATTTAAAAATCACATAAAATTTCGATTTTCTATCGCTTTTTATGTTTGTATCTTTTTCTCATAATCTCTTGATTTACATAGATGTCAGATATTTATCTGTTACAACATTACCATTTTCAAATTATTCCATTTTTAAAAGTGTTATCTTATTTATGTGTACTGGTTATAAAATGAAATAGTACCAATTCTTTAAATTTAAATTAACTTATTCAATCTTAGTACGTTTTCCTTACGTTTATTTTCATTTAGTATTGTTTTATTTTGATTCATTGCAATGCACAGTTTAGTTATATTAGTCATCATTATGAGTCATAATTGCTTGATCATGCATAAATGCTAATTGCTAATCATGATTCTTTTAACCCAAATTGATTGCCTCTTCACAACTAATTGTCATAATTCTTTCTTATTTTTATTATTTATTATCTTTTTTTACGGCTTTTTTGTTAAATCATAGATATATATTATCATAATATTTTGTCTTTACTTTACATTCCAATTATTTTCAAATGCCCACTATCTTTATACAATTAACTTCGTCAAAGGCTTTCTCAGAATTGTACAGCTCTTCATGTTTGCCACAACTCTTCATGAAATCAAAATAGATTTATTCCTACAAATTGTCGCATTAGTAGAGTATTATAATCATTCTTAAATTAAATGTGCAGGCTGCGTTCTTTGTCAAGTATAATAATATATGTAACAAGGTCAATTGCACGCATACTTGATCTATTCTGTAAACGCTTGAGTGATTTAAGTTTTTGACGTATTCTGTTTAAAGCTGATTATGTAATTGATTGATTGTGTAGTCATATGCAGACTTCACAGGATTTACATAATGTGTTTCATAGAATACACAGCATATATCTTACATCAAATATATACCTTTAGCTTTTACATTACATTATTTTAAGTTATACGACCTAATATTTATAATAATGTTACGATAGACCAAACCAGTAAATTGTTTTATCACTGAAAAAGTTACAGACAATGACAATTAAAAGTTTGAATTCTTTAAACTTATTAATTTAACTGTAGTGTGTATAGTTTATTCTTTATTCATAATAACTGACTAATAATTCACCTTAATACGAACAATTCGTTTTGAACTATTTAACGAACGTTGTAACTAAACGATATTGGATGTGAAGTCACTACTCTTAATTTTATAAACCACTATCTTCACCAAACAACTCGTAGGCAATTTCCAAGATTCTTATATAGTAAGTGGAAATATAAATGTACCGTAATTACATGGAAGAATCTATTCAAAATATATATTTAGGGCATTTTAGGTGATCATCCATATATGATGTTGCATTATGTTTAGTTTATGCCAATGCTGTAACACAGGTAGTAGATGCCAAAGTGTTTACCATACATAAATTCTATCAATTAACAATCTTTATAATTATCTACATGCGTGTAAAATACTTGTCTTAAATAAACCATAAGCTGAAAATGATCGGTTAAATTTCTGGTTATAATATGCATTTTTCACATATTGTAAGAATATTGCATTAAAATTGGGCAAAACTAGCCATCGCTAAAAAATCTATACAATGAAATGATGGCATTGGCCGTTAATAGCAGGCAATTATTTAGGTACGGTAATATTTCGCTGAATTGTAAATTTTTAAAAGAAATTAAATTGATATTTTTTGTAAGTTAAAAATATTTTCGGGTGGATTTAATCCGCTCTTGTTCGCATCCCTGAATAATGCATAGAGAAAAGGTGTGTGTGGATGTCATTTTCATGGGCACAAATTTGAAAAATGGTTATAATGATATATAGATATATTCAATGCATCATGAAATATTATAGGACATTATATAGAACAAGGAAATCTCTAGTCCCGCGAGTGTAACAGGAGGGGCTCAACGCTAGTTAACTATACACTTTACACTATCTTTGAGGAGATCACAAAAGTTATTTTGTATCAGTACTATGAAAAAAAGCACTCTACTAGTTAAAGACACAGACAATGATACATTGACATTGTCGAGTAAGTCTGGTGCGTCACCACCCCTTCACAACTTCCCACCACGCTGCAGTTCTCACGGGACTCTCCAACCGCCATCAAGTGGTGCGCGAGGAAGCCGACCAGGCCACCCAGACCTACCTGCGCCTCTCGACCCGCGCCTCCCCTGAGGCCCTCACCGAGGCGGCCGACGATCTCGCTCAGATGCGCCGCAAGCGGCATACGACCGCCCTCCAGTACTACGGCGGACTCAACGTTCTCCAGTACCGCTTCCGACAGGCCGTGTTGAGCAGTGTGTCCACTGGGCTGGCGGGTTGGCGGCGGGCGAGCCGGGAGCTGGTGGAGCCGATGAGGCGGCCGGAACTGGAGGAGTTCATTCGGGTGACGGATACCACCACTGTCGAGTGAGTATATTGTACTACTTGTGAGTAGTATGTGCGCGCTGATTAAAGGTGTTACAGGTGTATAGTTTGCTGATGTGTTCGTGAAGACTTTAACCTTCAGTGAAGGTGGGGTGTCTAGTGTAGCAGGTTATTAGTTACTGATGTCAGCTCGGTTACCTTTATGATATATTAATTGGTGTATATTATTTAAAATGTGTGTTAAAGCAGAGCATATCTTTAAGTATTATTAAGACAATTTTATGTGAAGTAACAGTTTTAATTTTGTTATAAATTAATTGTTAGTTTTATCACTTTAGGCGATAGAAAAATTAATTTTCTATTTAAGTTATCTTACTCTTCATCTCTGTTATATAAAAAAATAATCGATTATAAAATTCTCAGTGGTGTTTACCATTTCTGATTTTGACCCCAAATCCCACAACTCAGCATTGTCAATTCTAATTCAGCATTTTAATTATTTAATTATAAATTAATGAATACGTCTATATGTTTTTACTAGTCAATTTATAATCAGTTAAATACTTTAATTTATTTACTCAAATGACAGTAGTGCTAAATCACAATTATTATATATACATATATTTAACGTAGTTATCTGTGTAGTCTCCCATTACAACGCGTGTAGATGTGTATTGTATTAAATTTGAATATTTTTGTTATTCCGATTTTTTATTTCAAATTACGGAAAATGTTTTTCCAAATTCCGCTTTTTTGAATTTTTGGGTGAACACCTCTGAATTCTACTGTTTTTTTTATCAGTCCTGTGTCTTTCAAAATATGAAACTGTTTTTAATTAGCGTATATTTCTAAAGTTTCGAATGAGATATTCGACTTATATTTATTTTCAAGTATTATAGCGTTTTCACTAATATTGAAGCTTATATGAATGATATTCTGCTTCTACTGCGTGGTTAATGCTTCATTATTGAAGCTTATGAGCTGTATCTGTGCTATGTTTCGTTTAAATAAAATTATGAAATAAGAACATTTCATGTGTGCTCAAATAATTACCGATCTTGTTTGTTTAAATGAAATATTGATAAATAATTGTTTAGTTAAAGAATAATAACAAAAAAATGTAAGATACATTTTATTCATATAAATAATAGCTAAAACTGTGCATACGCCTTCTTTTATTATATTGAATTCACTTGAATTTCACAATATTGATATATTTATTGAATGGGCATTTTTAATTTATTATATTTAAAAGATGCATTAATATATTTAAATGGATTTAGCTATCAAAAGTATATAAATTACAATAAATTAAATTACATATATTTATATAAAGGTTTAAATAAATCATATTTCATGTTGTGTACAAAAAATATATATTAATTATTAGCGACTTTCTAATTGTAATATCTTCGTAAAAGTCATCACAATAAATCTAATTGTTGATAATGATGTTATCTTTGAAATTAAAAACTCGCTAACCTTTCATTACGAAGAAATCCGTGCAATACCTGCAATACGGTTTAAAACCCGAAATTGCCGGGAAATTATAATTTCACCGGGTCATCGCCACCTATTTCATCTCGTCACCCCTCTCGTCACCAACACAACAGGCTGACGCAAGGCCTCGACCATGAGCGCGAGAAGTGCGAACAGCTGGCAAGAGCCATGCGTGAGCACCACGTCTCGCTGTACTCGCCGCTGGTGAGCGAGCGTCTGTCGCCGGCCTGCTTCACTCTGGGCTACAAGGCGGGATACCTGGCGCAGAAGGTGCGCGGGGGAGGCCTGTTGCAGCAGACCCGGTGGCTGCTCGCCTACTTCTTCACTCAGGCGGGCAATCTCATGGTGCAGCCCAAGGACGAGGTAGGTCAGGACTTCAGCCTTGTTGGTTTAGTGTCCAACTATAAGGCTCATAGAGTTATGATAATCCTGAAAAAGTCGTGAAAGTTTTTGATTATATTTTTTAAGTCATGAGATTTTAATTAAAATAATATAACATTTTTTGTGCTGTCGTTTTATTAAAAATTGTTATATGTTGTGTATGGATATGTATATGCCAAATATTTCCGTTTTTTCTATTGTAACTGTGCTAGGATACAAAACAACATTTGAAGAGCTAGTGTGAATATGATAGGTATTGATTAGTAGCATTCGGAGTATACGATTATAGTTGATATAATTTACAGGGTTCCCCCGCATCAGGGAAAATGACAATATGAGCTAAAATCAGGGAAAATGAAGACAGGAGTTAAAATCAGGGAATTTCTTAATTTTTTGGAAATTCAGGGAAAAACCAGGGAAAACTAAATGGCTTATTTTTTAAATATCCATTTTGTACTATCTAAAGAAAGTTAAAAAAATAATTCGCTCACAATGCTCGCTCAAACATTATTTTTTATGTACTATGTAATTTGTAACACTATTAATTTAACTAATGTATACAATATTTGTTTATGTAATTATATGGCATTATCCTGTTAGAAATTTTTTTTCTTTATTCCTTTGGGAAACCTAATATGCACTTATTTTGTATATATAAATATCAGGGAAAATCTGAAAAATCAGGGAATTTTATTCTGAAAAAAGCGGGGGAACCCTGAATTTAAATATGGTCAAGTTTATTGTATTTTTATAGAGAGGTGTCTTACACATGGTGATAATAAACTGTCAGACTATAACTATATTTAAAAATAATATTGAAGAGTAACACATAACAGACGGTGATCAAACCGGACATTCATTAACTGTTTATCTGCTGTCTTTCTTTACACTTCTATCATCTTACAATGGACATTAAATTGTGTTCCGGCCAAGTTTTAATTAGCTGTTCATAAGTCTTTTTTGGAATAATGCGGTATATCACTGACATACTACTCTTCAATAATGAAGTATCACTGACATACCACTCTTCAATAATGAAGTATCACTGACATACCACTCTTCAATAATGAAGTATCACTGACATACCACTCTTCAAAAATAAATAATAAGAGTCATATTGGCCCAACGATATTTTTTTAGTAAATATTGAATATTTTTGTTTGTTTGTTTCAGGACTGTTTTTAAATATGTTTTATTACAATTAGCTAATTAAGTGGTATTTTATTTACAGTATATGTTAATCTTATTAGGCGCATCATTCTACAATCTTCAGATACCATAATTTCGTTTTAGCTAATTACCTTATCCCAAAGTAATTTTTCTAATTTTAAAGTCGCTCTTAAATCATTAGATTGTTTGGAGAATGAATTTTTTCGTTGCGGTTGCATTGACAGTTTATTACATTAACATACAGTCGCGCTAAAGCTAGTAAAATGGCAACAATAAAGGTGCATACGATGACGTCCACATTTATATATGTAAAGTAGGGATAGTAAACGAAATAACTGTAAATATTTGTTTTGTGATTAGCTATTCGCCGGTGGAAGACTATTTCAGTTATTATTATTGTATTAATCAACTGAACGTCTTATGATATGCATTTTGTAAAATTCTGTCGGACATTATCAATTTAGACTTTGGTCGCCTATAAATGCTTACTAATGACTAGTGATGCATTGTTGTCTGCATCAGCTGGCTGGCTCTCTATTGGTTGATCTCAATGAAGAAGGTGTTGCCATAGAGACCATTGAAGCTGAAGATCGTCGCAATTTGTTTCAGATCAGCGTGCCGTCGAAGTTGCCACAGAAACGGTAAGTTTTTTATTTTAATTTGGTCGGACTAATGTAGCTTTGGTTATACAATGGTCTACCTCTTGTACTTCATTAATACGTTTTACAATAATGATACTGTAATTTATTGTAGTGCGGATAGTTTTTACAACAAAACATATTTTTGTCTTCACACATAACATTAAAAATTCTAGCTCATTTAGTAGTACTTTAATTTTGGTATCTTATAAGCCAAGTGTGTTACATTTGTTTAACATAAATTGCGTTATACCTGGGAGTAAGCCCTCTTAATTATCTTATGGATTTTTTTAACATATCGCTCGAACCGCCTATAGAGAATATTTTATAGTCGTATAAGAATATTGCAGAGGTGTTTACCATTACGGATTTTGCGGAGTAATTACTGATTTTAACCTCAATTCCGCATTGTCACTTATAAATTCAGCATTTTTATTATTTTGATTTTGTTGTAAATGATGTGTTATTCCGCTTTTTTTCTCCAAATTACGGAAAATGTTTTTCCAAATTCCGCTTTTTAGAATTTTGGGGTAAGCACCTCTGCATAGGTCTAGGATTCTCTTCACAATTTTAAATCAATAATCATTCACATTTCAATTTTAATTAATAAATCATATTATCTATATGTATATAGATAATTCATATACAACAGAGGACATGAGTTCGAATCATAATTAAAGCATATATTGTAAGAGTCATAGATAAAGTAGGTGTGCTTCATGAACTACGTACTCACTTCTCCAGAAATAGGTCCCTTATTATTGATATGTCTCTGGGTGTTTATTTAACGGATACTCACACTAAATACATTATTAAAATTAGAGATAGTTAGAGTAAAATGGAATTGGAGTTATTATAATTGAACATTGTTGGGTGAGAGTAGATTAGAGTGAAAAAAGAGTTTGTTAGATTAGAATAAAGTGGAATTGGAATAATTAAAATAAAATGGAATTGGAGTTGTGATTAATGTCAACATTTCCTATATTTATTGTAACCACATTAAGGAAATATAGGATAGGTTATGGGATGGACCATATTATATCTGGCATAATAATTCTAAATAAATAAGTGTACATCATTTAATACAATATTATAATTATATTATAAAATTTAGTTCTTTTTTAATGGCTGCTAAAAGTATAACAATTATTTTTATTTTATTACCTAGTTGTCACATACTATATACTACTAAGTATGTACTATATACAGTGCTCAAAATAAGGTTTTTAAAATACTTTGCCCATACATCTCATTCCAGATTGCCCATAAATGAAAAATGTTGCCCATAACAATTGAAAAATAAAACTTAAATAAATCCGAAATAAATGTAGGGTCGGTTTCATAAAGCGGGACTAGCTAGTCCGAGACTAAATCTGCGTGTTAGTCCCGGTCTAAATGAATTAAA
>JAUZND010023518.1:0-24752 GCA_034780555.1 Coelogynopora nodosa | reverse complement strand
TAACGTGCTCGTTGACTTTAAGTTTGTTTGACAGGGTAATCCCTAGGATTTTCATGCTTGATACTCTGTCTATGCGTTGCATGGGTGCCGGTAGGTTTGCAGTACATCGCTGTGTGGTGACTAACATTTCATGCGATTTGTCGGTATTGAGTTTTAGGTTGTTTCGATTAGCCCATTCTTCCACGTGTGCAATTTCTTCGGTGCGGGTATGCATATTTTTTTCCGGTACAATTATGTAGGTGTCGTCGGCGTACTTAAGGTAGGCTGTTCCATTTTGCTTCGGGGAAAGATCGGCAGCAGTAGTGATAAAAGTAACAGGACCAAGGGCGGAGCCCTGGATTACTCCGGCTGTAACTTTGAGTGGTTCCGATGTGTGTCCCTCATATTTTGTTTTGTGGTAGTGTTCACCGAAATATTCAGCGATCCAGTTGTGCATCTCGTCAGGTAAGCTCATGGATGCCATTTTGGTGAAAAGTTCTCTGTGGTTTACCGTGTCAAAAGCTTTACTGAAATCCAGGGCAATTATGGAGACATATCTGGTTGATTTCAATAATTCCCTGATAGACGATAGTAGACTGATGATGGCTGTTGTAGTCGAGCCCGTGGGGCGGAACGCATGTTGATTTTCAAATGACAGAGTAGGTGGTGCGGACTCGATAGCTGCGTAGTAGTGTTTCTTGACGATGAGCTTCTCCAGGATTCTGGTCAGTATGGGGGTGATAGAGATTGGACGGAAATCGCTAGGTTTCGTTGGCGCGGCAGTCTTTGCTATCGGTATGATGCAGGCTGTTTTCCACTGACGGGGGACAGCGCATTCGTTGACGGTTAGATTGAAGAGGTGGGCAATAGAACTTGACAGGTAAGGGGCCGCGAGTTTTAAGAACCAAAAGGGTAGGCCGTCGAGTCCTGTGGAGGTCTGGCGGAGGGACGAGATGTGTTTGAAAATATCCTGTTCGTCAAAAAAAGGGCTGTTCCGGGTGGTAGTCTGCTTTTTCAGAGGTTCTTTGCATGGTGATATGCTGGAGACGGAGGCATAGTGGGTGTTGAGTTGGTCGGCTGTAAGAGGAGTGCTTATTGAGACATCACCTTGCTTGTTAATAAGTTCTCTAATTTTCTGCCAAAGAAGTTTTGGGTTTATTCTCCCGTTAACCTTCTCGAGGTGGGTAGCGTTTTGCCTGATTATGGCTTGACCGATCTTTTTGGCAAGGGCATCGGCCTCGGGTATTTTACCTCGGTGCATGAAACGATTTTTTAAACGAAGCCATCTTTTGATTGTGGGCGTGACAAAAGCTGGGTCAGCGCTTGTGATAGTTGCAGTCTTCTTTGGGAAGAACCTGTCCAAGATGGTAATCGAAGCTTCGTAGAATTGGTCATAGAAATCTTGCGGGTTGACTGTTGTTGGGAGTGATAGGGGAGCCTGGTTCATCATGTAGTTGGTGAAGGACACTCTCTGGGCTGGTGTAGAGGGTCTAAAAGTTACTGTAGTCTTTATTTTCTTAGAAATCACCTGCTGTTTGTTATTATGGGCAATTATAGCTTTGTGGTCCGATTTAACGGTGGACGCAACCACTTTGATGTTCTCGTAGCAGTTGAAACTGGCGAAAACCCTGTCTAGCATGTTATTTCCTCTTGTTGGTTTTTTAACAATGGACTGGAGGCCCGTACGTTCAAGGATATCGAGGTCGGGGAGGGTATTAAAATCACCCGCTAAAAGAATAAAAGCTCCTTGGTTGTTGGTTTCAATCTTGACGACTGCTTCTTCCAAGAGTTTAACAAAGTCGGCTGTTTGATAGATGGGTCTAGGTGGATGGTACGCGGCTCCGATAAAGAAGGTTACCCCGTTGTACTGGCACTTAATCCACATAATTTCGTAAGGGGAGTTTCTTTCAAGTTCTAAATCAGTCCAGACTTCTGCGAGAAGGGTGGTTTTTGCATATATGATGAGGCCACCGCCTTTCCGCTTGCTCCGGTCTCGCCTAAAGAGATTGAACCCCGGTATGAGAAAAAGGTTGTCAGCATGTTTAGCTTTCAGATGCGTTTCGGTGATGATTGCAATATCTATATTAAGGCTGGTGAGCTCAGTTTGCAGTTGTTGGGCAGCCCCTGATTTTGCGATGCTTGCTACGTTGACTACGTATAAGCTTGGGCCTTGAGTGGTTAAGGCACTAGTCTTGATATTAGGTTGTTTTGCTTGCACGTGCGAAGGTGCAGGCTGCAGGGGTCCCTCGTCCGCAATCCGGGCCTGCACGTGCGTCCGAGGTAAAGGCTGCAGGGGTCCCCCACCCGCAATCCGGGCCTGCACGTGCGTCCGCGGTGAAGGTGCAGGCTGCAGGGCTCCCCCGTCCCGTGGTAGGGAAGTTGTGACTTCGGTTGTTGGAAGATCTGAATTTAACCGGTTTTTGAGTATGACGGAATCATAGTGGTCATCCGAAAGCCGTACCGTCAACGGTAAAGGATGCTCCAGTCGGATGTTATATGGTAGAACATCAAGGTAATCCTGTGGTAAGGTCGATTGGAATATTCGTATAACCCACGAGAGGCCGTTAGCAAGAATCATTGGAAGAAGGTCTCCGAACGCCGTATTGTATGTTCTGTGATTAATGTAGAGATTGAGTTGGGCTGGCAGATCTTCGTTTGGGTAGAAGTTCGAGTAGTCGTCTAGTCTGGCAAAGAATTCCGCTCGCAGGATAATAATGAGATCTTCGATAGTGTAGTGGTGTCCATAGGTATACAGGCAAAGTTTTAGACTGTGTAGTAGACAGTGTCCGTCTCCTGGTGATTTAATGATACACACCACTAATTGCTCATCGGGATATATTTATATACCAAAAGGCTGCAATGCTTTTCACATAAATGCACTTTTTGGCATCAATTGTTAAAAAAAGTATTTATGCAAATACATCGAATAATTTTAGAGAACTTATCACTCCAGGCCTGCTTTACATAGAGTACAAACTATTATTGGATTGTAAACATTAAAAAAATTGTGGTTTGATGATAACTCATTCTTTATGTTTGACCTTTCTGGAGTTTAGTGATGAATGTTGTTTTTCTTTTAAACCATCGCGATATATATATATATTTTTTTTTTCTAAGAGAGTTGCTTTGATATTTACTTCTTCTTATTTATTTGTTTTGTGGTGGTGTTAAAAATATGAATAGAGTGTATTCATTTAGTATTAGTATTATTATTCAGCTAACGTTTTTCTAATTCTAGTTCTAAGATAATTAAATATTGCCTGATTTTGAAAAACGTTAAATACAAATTATATTTAACATGTATCGTATTTTACATTTTCTAAAATCAGGAGTTACTTTTAGACTACACTCCATATATATATATACAATATATATAAAACATGTTTGGCTTATTATTTTGAATCATTTACTTTGTTTCAATGTATCAAAATGCTTTATATTTTCTGTTTAATAGATGGGAAAAAGAAATAGATGAGAACATCGAACTCGCGGTTTTTGGCGCCATCAATCACTGGATCCAATGCGTCTATAGGAATGTAATGATAATATGATAATAATATTCTATGATAATATGGAAGGAGCGGTCGTGCTCGTCTCTTTTTACCAACGCGGTAAACTATCAACTGTGGAAACGCTTTTAGCAATTTATCTCGTTGCAAATCAGATTCAGGTATAAAACGATGTGATTGATGTTGCAGTTTCCAGTTTGAAAGCCCGGAACTTTAAGATGAAAATTATGTCCATTTGGGTGACATACTCTCGGGTGTAATGGAACCAAATTGACGAACAGCTCCATTATCTCAGTATAGAAAGCACCAGCTGTCATTGAATATGAGTGTGTGTAATATTGTATAGATATTCGTACATATTTTGCGAACTCCAATATTTTTGTTTTTGTGCATTACATTACAATAATTTATTAACATGTTGAACCCATAAGTTTTTGTCCAAATATATTTTATAAAAATGTAGTGACTATGCATATGGATATTGATACATTGGCATGAACATTTTGTAGTTAATTAATTTAGTAATTTATTTATGGACATACAATGTACCTATTTCTTACTAGATAGTATTTTTATTATATGTTTAGAAGTTATTTTTACTCTTGTATTATTCTGACCATTACGTATTTTTTTTACTACAATATACATTGTATACGCTTAAATACTTTTGTTATTTTATTTAACCACACAATACACTGTAATTGTAATGAAACTGTTTGATTTATAGTATATAATTATATTAAATTATTAACTAAACATCGATTCATTGTTTAGTAACATAATGGTGTAATTCTTGAGATTAGAATGTTTTACCAATAACTTAATATTCCGTTTAACTTTTTGTATTTCTGCAATTGTAGTGACTTATTCCGCTATTTTATTGGTCAAGCATATTGTGAAACAGATGTGTAAGGTAAAATATTAGTTTTGTTAACATTTAAAAATGTCAATGCGAAGAGGTTTATTTTTAGGTACAAATAAAGATTTGTATTTGTAAAGATGTATTAATTACGGTTAGTATATATACGCAACCAATTGATAAAATCGAATAAATATAACAAATTTACTTGGTTCCTTCACTATTGTTATATCTGAATTATACTGTAAACATCATGCTTATTTTATTTTTAGCTTATTTTTTTATAAATATCTTTAAACTACAAATTTCGTTTTCATTTGTATTGTTATTAAAATATATTATAGTTTCAATACTTACTTTTAAAACATTCTATAATATTGTAACTTAATAATAGTACTTTAAAAAAGTCATAGTTATTAATTCTACATTAGTAATATGTTCAAACAGTATATTTCAAGTTTTAATATAATTATATTGTTCAATTGTATTAAAATTAACTTTTTTAATGAATCGGTTGATTCCATTTAAACCATTTTAGCCTATTGATTATAAAACAAACATTCAAATTGCTGACCATCTCAAATCAATGTATAGATGCGTTAACTGCGCATCTAGTGTATACTCACAGATTTCTGATCGTGTACTCTATACATAGTTTAAATCTATGTAATAAACTCAAAACATAAACATAATTATTTTCAAACTGTGTTGTGTATGGTATGGATTAAATTAATAAAATGTTCATTAAAATGTATAACATTCTAAAATATTTAAATATTTCTTGTAACTCGTAATTTAGGCTATATGTGTTCATATAGATAATCTATAATATGCTATAGTTCGCCTTATTCTGAAGTGCGGTCTTAATTCTGAAAAGCTTATTAACTTTTTCTAAGGTGAGTGAGCATATATTCACGCACACACAGCCACTCTTTATTATATAAATGTCTGTTCAATTTCTGTTCTGTTGAAACAAAATGTGCTTGTGAGTTCCTCATGTTGATTTCGTTGCCTGGCTACGCAACTCGAAGGGTATAGCGTCATAGATAATATTTTGTAATCCTCGTTGTGAGAACTGCCACAAATGCTTACAAGCACACATCCACTGTATGTACAAAATTCATTAACAATATCAAATAAAGTAGTAGCCTATTGAAATTTACTCTAACTAAGTAAGAAAGAGTAAGGTTTAATAATATAAATATTATAAATATTTAACAGGGATTATTTGAACAAAACTGGGATTCAAATCAATTGGGGGAGGGATTTAATATATCAATTAAAATGTGAATACTGAATAAAATATTTTAAAATATATATTCTACTCGAATAACAAATCATTAATAAAGACAACTCTTACATTTATATAGGGAATAAGGAACAAGAATTAATTGTTTAAATTAGTAAATTTATATGAAAAAAACAATTAAAACTATATAGTTTTAGTCAAAATAAATACTTTATTCGTATAAAGGTTCGGAGGATCCATTCTGACTCTAAACAAATAAAAGGACTTCCATCGATGTTGTAGATTTGCAAATAGTTTAATATAATTATAATATAAGTAATATTCTAATATTGCAATTTAATATTAATTTTCTGAATATGAAACATATCAGCTTCCCTGCGCAAATTGTAACGAAATATTCCCTTTCATAGAAATGAATAAAGAAATGAATAATTATTGTATAAATATTTAGTAAATCAATAGTTATTAATTATTTGTAAGCAAAACAAAATAAATAATTAATTCCATATGTTCGAAGATTGAATTATAAAATTATTTTAATTAAAATATACAATCAGGGATAAAACATGAAATATATTTATAAGTTGGTGATTAATTGGTGATTCTGAATTTAATCGTGTTCATTGTTTCTACTTATAATCCTCGTCTTAAAGATCTTTCGTTAATATTATTTAAAAACATTTTCTGTTACTTTATTTACCAGAAAAAACGTTTTTTCCTAATATCCTTTATATCATTTATATAATATAAAATAAAAATATATATAATAAAAAAATAATAACAATAATAAAAATAAAAATGTATGAAAATATAATATAAAAAAGTTATTTTCCTAATACCCTAAATATAATATCCTTAATAAAATATGAAAGATATTCTTGTTAGATCATAAAATGAATAATTTCAAAAATAATATACCATTTAAATGCGGTTCCAATAAATGTAAAACTTGCTTTCATTTTGATGAATCTTCCATAATTGTAAGCTCAAATTTAAAAAAATATATAATATTCATCATTAAGCTACTTGAATCTCTTCTAATTTAATATATATAATATAGGGGAAAATTCCCAACCTTTATGAAATGGACTTAACCAACATGAAAATGATATTAGATTCATTTAAAAAAGGTACTCCACGTGACTGCGCTTCAGCTCTTCACTTTTTCAAAAGTCCTCACGAAATTAATGATATTAAAATTCATGTTATATAAATAAATCAAAATTAAACCACTTAACAACATCGCCAAAAAGAAGAAGAATTTAAATGTATGCACAACCAGATTGTATTAATGTAGATAGGGGAGATCTAGCTAAATACTTTAATGATTGTTTTTAATTTCCTTTCTTTATATACTTTTATGAGATCCTTTGTATATTGATTTAGCTATTGTTATAAAATTATCTGAATTAATTAATAAATGTTGATTTATAATGTTATCTATCTCCAAATTTTTCATTATATTTTTCTTATATATATTAAAAAGTTTACAATTGATTTAACATCTTCATTATCTATAAAATGTACAATTATTTTCTCCAAACTCTGATGAAAGGGTAGTTTTCACCGAATGTATTATAGTTTATAAATAAATCTTTGTTTCTTCATTTTAATGAAAGGGTTTTATTATTATTTGTTGGATTAATTATGAACGGTTATTGATTATTGGTTATTGGTTAATGGCAGTTATTGACTAGGGATGTTTTATATAAAAAAAACGATTTTATAATTTGTTATTTTTTGTTTGTGTCGCGCTGATAATTTATAACTTAAATTTATACCTTATTTCTTTACATATAATCTAATAATCTAATTTCATTAAATTATTTTTTTAATTTTACGAATACACAGTAGTTATTAAAATATAATAGTTTCGCCTTTATAACTTCATATGTGTAATTTGCAAACTGTTTTTGGTACATATCCAGTGGCGGATCCAGAGGAGGGCGCGCAACGCCCCTTTTGAATCTACCTTGCCCTTTTTATAATAAAACTTAGACCTCTAAACTTCAACATTTTATCACGATGACCATTTTTTAAACATTAGGAAAATGTGCCTTTTCAAAATTACTAGATCGGCAACAGATGATATCAAAGCTTAGTGTTATCATTTGTCATAGAACAGTGGTTGAAAGGGTAAACGTTACACTTATTTTTAATTGACTGTATATAGATAAAAATTAATTAATTCGCTTATTAATATGAAATTTGAACACTGGACGACGTGAAGGTTTTTAACATTATCGCATATTTAAAAAAAATTACGTTGTTTAACATCAGCGATGTAATCATTATGCAAGAACTTTAGTTTTATAATTTTATGAATAATCTATATTTTTGGATGTTAGATGATAACAAAATTGTGCGATAACATAGACTTTTATCATTAATATAAATTGTTTGCGATATCTCATTTGGATGGCGTTTAAGACTTATAGAAACAAGTTTTATTTCAAAATTGTGTTTTTTAGCAATTATAATTAAAAAATATGCAACGTTTTGAATATGGCAATATCTAACATACCATATTTGTTAAACTTTTGTGTACATTAGATTTTCATAAATAAAAAACATTTATTTTTACTTTCAATAAAAAAATGTGATATTATTATTGAAAACATCAAATGACTTGGACGACAAATATTTTAAAATTTAGTCAAAAATAAAAGTTTCTCAGTAACTTATGACGTCATAAAATTTTAATTATAAATATAAATTTAACAAAATAAAAAAATTGATGATATTATCTTAAAGATTTCGAAATAACTAAGAAAATATAACAAAATACGGTAAAAATATGTTTTGGAATATCAGGCCAAAGTTAATAAATATTTCTATATTTTCCAATTTCTGTTTAAATTCTGCATTTTGCCAATGATGATAGATTTTAAAAAGTTTTAAGGGATGTTTACTTGCACTTTTGCAGCCGTAAGAAAAAAACATTAGTATTTTATTGAAAATACTTTTAATCTGTAGACGTTTTCTCGGTCTATATTTATGGTATAATATTGGATTCATAAAAACATAAATTTATTTATTCTATCATTTAGTTGGATTTATTTTTTGACTTGTCATTTGGATTGAAATGTAAATTTTTTAATATATTAAATGTACATAAAAGGCTATTTGATAAATTGTAATATTATTATTTGAGTTAAACAATTTCTTATTAGAAAATAACGAAACAATGACATTTTTTGTATTTAAAGTTGTTGTGTACAATTTATGGAATTGTCCTGTTTTTTTTATTATACAGTAATTTATAATATCTTTCTCAGTATTATAAAACAAGAATACTTTGTAAAATAATGAAATAAGAAAATGTAAGCAATGTTGATATATCTGAAAATATAATGTTTATTAGTGACACAGAAATACAGACATAGAATACATTTTTATATATATAACTGTTTGATAAACATTGAGGTATTAAACATATAATAATAAATAGTGGTTGGCATGTTTAAAGGTCATAAACAAAGAAAACACTTATTTATTTCTATTAATTTAATATTTATATATTTAAATCTTAAATGGGCACACGTTTTGGATTATGCGAATTTTTGTTCAAATGTGATTGAATTAAATTTTTCGAAAGATTATAAAATATAGATCATTTCAATCAATTACAATATTGGTTCTTTTAAATTGTGTTAAATTATGCGATTTGAATTTGAACTTACGCAAGTTTCGTTGCGACAGTTCAAAGTTCAACATTTATTATTAGGTTGGATGGGCCCGGCCCCCTCCCCAAATTATGAGCCTTGTTCCATTTTGGATGGTTTGGAAAAAAAATTATCTGTTCCCTTCTGCTAGACAAATTGCCTCTTTCCCCACTTCCTGGCTGTCTCTTGCTCTCTACTTCCTCGCCATATTACGACGAGTCATGTTACATTAAACTCCCCACATGAAGTTTAATATTCAAGAAGAAAATAGGGTTTCCTTCGATTAGACTCCCATTATGCATTGCGAATTCCTGGATATGCCAAAATTGTGAGGAATATAGATATGGCGCATCTCTGCAGGATCTCAAATTCTGAATATTATACACTGATTTAAAGATATTAAAATAAATAAATGTTTTCCCCTTTTATAAATTGCAAACATTACAAGAATATAATATAAATTTAACATGGTTGTATAAATAACAACGAAATGAGTTGATATGGGTAGTGTTTGTTAAATGTAAAACATAATTTTAATAAAGATGAAGCTTGAATCTAACACATTGTGTTAATGAAGGTAATGTACACTAATTGAATTATTACTTAATTGGTTGCTTGCAATTATTATATGATTAAGCTGATATGTATTAATATACAACAAAGATTGTTTGGAACAAAGAATTCAATGCAAAATGACACATAAAAACACAATGTGGTTTCATGTTGAAAGTTATTCACGATGTCCAGTCATAAAAATTGTTAGTTAATTTAAAAACCTCAAAAAAGGAGATTGCAATGATTAAACATTTATACGAAAATGTTATGAATATTTTAATTTGGACCATTGACATAAATCACTCCCTTCATCTTTATTTTTCTTTTTTTTCTCCCCACCCCCTTCATTTTCTCGTTACCTCTTTTCTCTCACATTCCCCCTTCTTCTTATATATTTTCTTTTCCTTTCCTTTCCTTTCCCCACTCCCCCCACCTTTGCAGGTTTTGATTCTTTATTAATGCATGGCGACTGTTGCTAAGGGAAAATTAAATGTTTTAACATAAAATACCAAGACTTGTATCCAACAAACATATCATAATCGTACATTATTTACCTTTAAAGTGTTTTATTCATATCGCCACTGAGGTTATTCTGCCAACAGTTCAAGTTTTTAAATTGATGTATAAATATTATTCAGAAATAAATTCATGAATGTTGTTTTAATTGAAATAGAGCACGCACGACTATGTATTCTAATTTTATTGTTAATATAAAACATTTCATGAACGAAAATATGTTAATTTGAAATGATTGGATTAATACTTACTTATAATTATAATATGCTGTCTAATTTTTAGTAATGAATATTATGTCAAAAATTAAGATAAAAGATTTTACAAATATTTACAAAATATTTTGGTCTTTAACATTCTATAATAACAACTACTAGGTAATATTTAAACATAAATGTTGTTAATCGTTTTGATATTCTTCGACATCTCTAAGAATTAGTCTGCCAACACGACTGAAAAAAATAACATGTAAATATAAAATAAAGGTAATTTATTCATTCATTTCCATAATCATCTTCTGTTAGAAATAAAACAAAAATTATATAGTATTAATATTTCTGTTACTATTAATAATGAATAATGAATTATTCATAATCATTAATAATTACTTAATAAATAACAATACAATAATAATAATTATTATACAATTTTAAACCTATTCATAATTGAATATGATTGTCTGGGTTTCCTGTATCTTTTTAATTGTAACAGTTTAATTTACAAAAAACTATTTCCTGTAACACTTTGTTTATATATATTAATAAATAAATAAATATAACGAATTTTTAATTCGCGAACTCTGTCTAAAGTAACAGAACTACACAATATAAAGAACTAAAAATAATACAATGGTATGTTATGATATATTACATAGTATACGTATATATCCAATTTAAGTATTTAAATTAAATTAAACTAAACATTTTACGAAATAAAAAGTTTCCTAAATAATACGAATTAAGAATTTAACAAAATACTTACCATCTATTAACTTAAATAGTTAAGTAAAAGAAAAACCACAATAAAATTTTAAGTTTATTACAATTAATACAAAATATTAATATATAGTTCAATAATTATTTGAATAAAAAAGTTTTATGAATTACCAAACATATGAAAAATTGATAAAAAAATTAGTTACTATATGCAATATAAAGAATAACCCATCATTTTTATAATGGGACATTTTACAGAGAGCAGTTTATTTATTAATTATTGTATTGTTTATTTATTACCATATATGTCAAGTCACAACAAAACTATACGCGAAATTAAAAATACAATAGTAATTGTACAGAAATGTTCACAAATAAATCGATAATCCTTGCAAAATGCATATCAAGCTAAAGCAAAGAAAGTCAATCATGATATCTGTCAGTTGTGATGAGCTTTGATATTTTTTAGTGGATCTAGAATTATGATTAGGTATATAAGTAGTAAGAAAGATGTATATCTATGACATTACAAAGGCGCGGAGTTCCCCCAACTCACGTAGCTTTACTATAAAAAAGTTTCGCACATTTATAATATATATAAATTGATCAAATCCTTATCGAACATTCGGTTTTTGATTATTATGATTTAGTGATGATCGATTTAAACAAAGACATAATCGTTTTCGTTTAATTTTAACTTGGCGAAATTCATTTTACCAATTAGAAATTGATTAGATTATGTTTATATATGAATTATGCTAATATAGTGTACAGTTCCGGTTCAAGCTAAGAGGAATATCAACTAAGTCAAGTATAGGGAGCATGAATTTAATCCAGAATTTGGTAGTATTCAATCATTAAAGAACTGTTATTGATTTTTCCTATTACGAAGTACTGCAACCATTCAATGAGAATTAGGACTTAGTCGAGTATAGGGATGATTATTAGGATAGAAAATTGATCATATAAATCTTTTTATTATAAATGCGCAAAACATAGATAACGTTTGCATAGATATATACTTTTACATAATACATAAAAAAAGTATTTGTTATACATATAAACTATACGTATGTACTACATGTATACTTTAGATTTTTACCATATGTATGTAACAGCAATTTAATAAATATACTTCACGTTTTTAAATAAAAAAATCGATGTTACATCTTATGTTATCACCTTCCCCTACTATCAACATGCAGATATGTTTGTATTTGCGTTTAGTGTTTCTATAGTAATGGAATTTTCCTTATCTTCATAATAAAAAAGGTTGCCTGATTCGTTTAATGTTTTAAAACCACCTGCTTGTGTTATGTTGTTCTTGACAATTTAATGGAGTAGAGGAAAACATCACAGCTAATATGAGTTATATTAAAAGGACTACGTTGCTCAAAATTTGCTGTTACCTTAAAATATATTTCTCAATGTAAAGGAGGACATACTCGATCACTCGAATAGTAAAATTGTTGAAGTGAGGGGGTGGTTTGCGGGGTATTGTAGATGGGGTGTCGGGGTAGGGTCGGCACCTTCCCAATTTCATAGATATATATCGGCCTACTTATATATATATATATATGTTCATTATTAGAAAGCTTGTTATATGTTATATTTTTTAATTTGTTTAAATGCTGATTTTAATTAATTATGTTAATATTTCTACTTTTCGAGTTTTAAACAATCAAATGAAAATTATGTTTTTAATATTTTTTGATGGTAATACTTTTACAATATTGTACTTAACCTAATTATAGCCAATATGTCACAATCTCGGCGTCAAGTATGCAAAGGGTTATTTTATTTTATTTTATCTATATAGAAATATATATAATCTTATCCATATAATATATCCCATGCACGTATGTTATACATTTTTCTGGATTTAGCGTATTTTCGATAATTCGAGTTTTTTCACTTCTTCGAATTCTTTTTGCCTCAATGATGCTTTGTCATTTTTTGAGAGAAAATCTGTATTAATACGCAAAAAACGTCTACCAGTTGAGGATGTTTCGAGAAAGAAGTTTTCTCTCTGAAGCTTGGGCAGAGTTTCCCGACCTCGTAGTCCAAAAAATAAATCAAGTTAAAGATGTTCTCCTCTTGTAAAATTTCTGCTGATGATTTGTTAAAATAACTTATCAATTTAATCAGATATATATATATATATATTCTGTTTTTATGGCAGGAAAGGACCTAGTAGAATTTGTTTGACCAAACATTTAAAACTTTGCAACATGCATGGTCTTTAACATTCTATTAGTTTTGTTAAATTTTGGATCACCCACGATATTAATATAAGGTCGATTAAGGCAAAAGTATATGTGAAGACAAGCACTGTAGCAAATTAAACTAGATTGGTAAATAAAAATTATTATACTTTTGTCTCAGCTCACTATACAAATACCTGAGATAAGAGTCAACTATTTTTTTAAGGAATTTTTGTCAAATCAGTAGACAAATTTTTCTCCATCAGGAATTCTTCAACACTTTACGGTTGTATTAATTTGTTTAATGGACGATTTTGGAACACATACCTTTTCCAATTCATCTAATTCTGTAACTACTTCATCTGATAACTCCGGTTCAAAATGCTTGATGTCATTCAACATCTGCATAATATGTCCTGATAGTTTCTATATTTCTTTGCTGTTTGAAACATCTGTAACCCAATCCAACATTTCAGTGTGTAATCTAGAAAATAATCCATCTGGGATATTGCAAAAAGTTAAGAAAGATTAAGAGATTGTATTCGTACAATCTCACAATGCGACGAATTTCGTAAAACTATTTTAAACCCATAGAATTGAAAATATTTAAAACTGATGTCATCGAATAATACATTTACACTGAAACGAATGAAAGATTAAATGAATGATTATTGCACGTCCAGTTTTTTACACTACTATTTTAAGTTAAGTACAATAGCATTGTACTTAACTTTTTTCTTAGTAATCTTATGAATTTCGTGCAACAATATAAGTATTTTTATGTTTTAAATCAATTTATTAATAAGCTTTTAAAACATATCAAAACAAGTAATAACATTCTTCAATAACCGATAATTTTTTTCCTATCTATTGTAATATGAAAAAAGCTAGATTAGAACTACAATTTTAGAGAATTGGTACAGAAAACAATTTCAAAATGATCTTTGTTTGCTCAGATAAAATTGACAATTATTGAAGATATACCACTGAAATGAATATCAACTTATAAATGGTGTTATTTAGTGACTTAATGGTTACATTACATTTACTACTTCCTCGTTGAAGAGCTGTTGGCATTTCTGCATGTTGAGAGTCACGTTTTTTTACGATTGTAACGTTCCACGCTGAGAGAATTCTTGTCACCTATAAAATTGCAATCATCTACATTGCTGTACCCATTTTCAAATAAAACAGAAACAGATGTTAATCCAATGCTACGGTTCGTGTAGCGGTGACTTAAATTAAATTTTTGTTAAAGATTCAACATTAAATTGTTTATAGAATTTTTTCAAACTTTTGTTTCGGAGTGAACCACGAAGATTGTTTGGTCGATCCCCTTTCAGCAGGTTTCGGAAATAAGTGATCACTCTCACTTACTCATCTCGCTATATAATAACACTCTTCATTATTTGCTATATTTTCAACTATTTCAGTGACTTTCAAGTTTTCATATTCTTTTAAATTTAATGCATTTTATTCTTACAGCAATGAACAATTTTTATGAACTCATGCGTGCTCTAGTTATACATTGTCCAAGTTTTTAAACGAGAATTGATAGACTAAATATAATATAATAAAATATAAATATGAAATTTAAAAAAGTTAGTGAGATGTGCATAATACAAAATAAATAATGAATAATCAAAATATACGAAATATTTGGTCATGTACTACAGTTAATTATTTAGTTAACAATATATAGACAAGTTAAAAGCACAATTACATTACTAATAAAAGGTCAATCGCTTTTTACATTGTTTAAAGTCTTCTAAAATTTTGTGGAGTTCAAAATAAATCAATATTAAATGATAATAATCTGTTTCATTTCTCAACACTATCATAAAACAAATTTAAAAATATAAAAGAACCAACTATTACCAAGGCGACTGCCAAATAAGAAACTATTTTTAAATAATATCAAGATCATCAAAAGAGGAAACAACATTCAGGACCAAACTTTGGAAAGGTCAAGCAAAAGGAATGTGCTATCGTCAATTTTAATATTGAAATGATTGAACTATTAATTGGTTGCACTCCACCAATTTAGGTACCAATATTGACAGGGTCAAATCGCATAAACTCTGATTGATATGATAATTCATACAAGTGGTGAAAATATATCATTTACAAGAGCTAAATTAATAACTGCCTAATAGAGCTAGACATTAATGTTAGCCGCTGATGTTAATATTTGTAGTTATTTCACATAGCCCGAGCGATCTTTTCACCAGCCTGAACTCACTCAATAAAATATATTATTCTATATAATACTGTATAAGCATGAAATAGATTATTGTTTAACAATTGTGAATTTGTTATAAATATAAAAAGTTAGAACCTATATAATCATGTTCTAAGTTGAACATGTTTCTATTATATAATCTCATGATTTTCTAATTGTTTTCGAATGAATGAAATCATCCATAATAATATATTTTTTAATTTTTAGTAATTTCATAAAAACAGTTTCAAAGATTTTGAAATGAAATGGGAACAGTGTAATGTGTTTTCACGTATACTCATACCTATTTGAAAAATTATATATTTCCAAAATTATTGGGTAAATATTAAAACGAAAAATAGGCGGTCTAGATTTAATCTGTTTACTTGAATTTTATACACTGATCAATCCAATCATATTTGATCAATCTTCTCAAAATCTATCGATGAAACTGATCATTTTATCTATTTTAGAAGATCAGTAATTAAAGGATATCACAACCATCTGAAGCGATAATTAATCTAAAAAGAATCAACAACAATTATGAAATTTAATTAAAAAAATTTATTTATTTTCGATAAATGAATTTCTCTCGATTGTAGCTGATCTGGTTAAATAATTTAGAATACATTTTTGAAAATATGAAAATTTATGAAAATAATTTAGAATAATCAAATAAAAGGCATCCACCTAAATAATAATAAGCAAGAGTTGTCGTTATTAGATGAACAACGACGACGGATGATCATCAAACGTTAAGAAGTTTTAATTGACAAAAACGCTTAATATGAGTGTAACTTATGGGATGAATTTGTATGAATTCATTTTTTTGTATGAATGTAACTTGTGAATAGTAAACTTTGTGAACTTATAAATTTGATCTGATCACAACATCCTTTTGTTAACAATCACATTATTAATGCAACTTTGCAATATTATAACAAATTGGAGAAATATATTCTACGTTTATTTTTGAAAAATGTAATCTCAAACTCGGAGTGTTCTGTTATTTTAATTTATTTCTATAATCTATCCATATATCATTAATTATCATTTGGAAGCATAGTTATTTTCAAGTTTATGAAGACTATAAAAAGATATGTTTACAAAATTTCCTTATTCAAATTACACTCATGAAGTCTTTTTTTATAAAGTAAACAGTATAAAAAAATTAAAATACTATTTAATGTTTAGTTTGGATCAAAAAATAAGTTTTTTGGAATGATTTTAATTGCTTTTTATAAAAAAAGCTATACATAATATCGACAATATTGTTCATGTCTGTAATTGTATCCAATAAGAGCAATTAATTAAATAGTGATTGACAATAATAATAAATATTAATTAATTAAATATAATTTATGCAATCCAAATTTTGACAATTTGAATACTTCGTGATACACGATAAAGAATATATTATATATATATATCTAATTTTGTTCAAATTTTTCTGCTTTAAACAGCCGACAAAGTATTAGGTTTTGAAACAGTGTAATTATCTATTACAAACATTCGAGGTTTTTGGTTGTCTTTCAGCATTTAAAATAAATATTAATTAATGAAAAGGTGCTGGTTTTAATCATAACAACACAAATAACAAGAGTTATAAACTAACACAATGTTGTATTACATGTAACTTTGTTAAATATATGTAACATACAATATATAAATATGTAGCAAATATGAAAAATCCAAATTAACAGGACACTATTTATTTCTTGGTTGCTCTATTTAATTAATTGTTTACATTTTAAGTGTCAGTTAAACTTAACACTTGAAAGTTATATTGGAAACAGTGATAACTCATAACTACTATACACAATAAGCAGAAGAAAAAAGTATTATAATGATATGTATACTTATTAAATATTCGTGATATGTATACGTATTAAACATGAAATAATAAATAAAATAGTATAGCGATAATAATATGATATGCAATCATCACACATAGCTAGGATATATGAGAAGTCATTTCCCCTTTACATTATTTATGCATTGGAAGAACAAAACACATAAAAAGAATACATAGGTAATCAAAGTAACTATAGCGTTATATACCAAATCAACAGATATAATTATTATATATTTGGCATCATACTGATGTTCTTATACAACATGTAGGCTATACGGGTAAACATTCATCAAATGTAACAAAATATTTCTAATAGAATATACAGACAGATATTTTACTATTTCCGTCATCAGAAAGTGTAACATTTTTACAAAAGTTAAAAACAAAATACCAGGTCACTATTGCGAGTGGAGAGAAAGCCTAGATCCGGATTTAACAGTTGACAATAACTAGAGCAAACATTTCGATAAACTATCTTTGATAATTGTCGTCAGTCTAATTCATAAAAAAAACCATATAAATATTATCCACTCCAATGTATATATAATGATATCAAACATATTAACGTCTTTCAATCCTTTATATGCTTTTTATTCTAGAAATCATCTTAGTGTGTTTTGTAATAGAAAAGTGTGATAAATCCAAATAAAAAATCAATATCTCAGAACTGTGTTGCAGACGGGATGGTAGTGGACGACCGGTCATATGCGGGGTTACTATATGCCTGGGTAACCGGGCGGCTATCAATCATATTTGATGGTCGTTTGCTCGAAGAAATTGAAGAATAAGATGCCCCGGTCATACTGTGACTTAAGTGTCCCCTATATGAGTTTAAAGAAAGTCACAAACAACATTGAGGATCGATACAAATCATGCAAACAAAATCTGATTTATGCAAGAACAAAGCAGTGAAACAGTAGGAACATGATTCAACAATTACTTAATTTTAAATAAAAGATTGATTTACACAAAAAATAAAATAATCTTTAATTGAAAAATGTAATTTTGTATTTAATTATTTATGGATGAAGTAAATATTTAGTTCACTTTAATAATTATTGAGATGAAATTGTAAATAATGTCAATTAAAATAAATGATATCACGAATAAATAATGTCAATTTTATTTTACAAATTTGTGTAGACATTTAATGTAATCCGTTATGTGAATACGATGTGTGAATACGATTAGTAAATAACTTTTTGCAGTATCTGTTATTTTTCATTTAAATAATTTAGTAATTGAATGCAAGCGATTGGTCATTCGAGTGGAATTTGTTTTATGAAACTGAACTTGTCCCAAAATAATATTTCGTACGCACATTGTAGGGTGCTTTTCTGTTCTTTCATTAATGTTTTACTACTATGTTAAAAATCTTATGCAGGCATCTCAGGCATCACCTTGTTAAAGTATGGATTTTCTACACTGCTATTGTATGAGTATTTCAGAGTTTCACAATCATATACTGTTTACAAATATTAAAATGTAAATAAGCGCTAGTCACTTTTTTTGTGATTCCTCTTTAAAAGATTTTTTTTAATTTTAAAGAATATTCTACTTCTACTAAAATATGAGTCAACTAATTGAAAAAATAGTTGTTCTCTAATGTAATAAAATATTAATAATATATTATACATATAAATAATAAACAATTTCAATTACATTTTATAAACAGTAAAAAGTTAGCTTTCAGAATTTTCATATCATTATTCGGTTTTATTGACTTTTTAATTGGATTTTTAAATTTCTGTAGGATGCTGATTTCAAGTTATATTATTTATAATAGAGATTTACAACATATAATTCGGTAAAATATGTCTTAATTCAATACATTTAAAAAGATTTGTCACGTGCAGAACATAGTAAACATGTAAAAGTATTGTTATTGATAGTTAACTTCATAAAATAAACATCCTAATAAGAGCAATAAAATCAGTGAAATGTGCATCTTACAAATAATTGCATTGAGTCTTTACACAATATTTTTATAAATATGAAAAAGTGAGACTAAGTTGCAAACAGAATTCTTTCAATGCTAATATATACTCTTAGCGAATATGGATCATGTTATGGTCAGTACTAATTAAATTAATAGAACCATAATGGTTATTAACTTAATGTGCTAAACATGTAATTATTAATATTTATTAAATTTATATTATTACTATACATAATATATTTAATTTAATTTAAATTGTATTTGTAATTGTAATTGTAATTGATATTGTAATTGTAATTGTAACAGTAATTGTAAAAAAATTGAGCTATCAGAATGAAAGTAAGAAGTTTAATGTTTAATCAATAAATATGTTGCAATATAAATACTCTCAGTTAATTGTTATATATAAATATATATAAAATTATATTTATAGCAATAATATAAATATACAAATACATTTATATATTAACTCAAAATGGTTGTACAAGAACATGGAATAATTAGAAAATTAGCAAATTAGCAGATTGATATAATTTATTATTTTTATATGTTTAAAATAACGTCGAATGTGTATAAAAGGAATATATGTTCATATGTAGTTTATTTTAAAAATCGATTTAATAGCGCAAATATTTTTTGCTCTTGCAATAATTACTTTTTCATTCTTACTATTACATTTTAAACTACAAGTTAACTACTGCATTCACCATGTTCCCTAATCTATTTGGTAAAAAGCAACTCTGCGAGACTCACTTTTTTTTCTTCAGATAGACGATCAATATGGCTACAATAAGTCCAACAAACAGAAGTGTAAAAATGACGATCAAAGCGATCTCCCAGCCTTTGAGCCCTCCTCCACCGGTTGATATTTCTTCCATTACAACTATGTTCTATACAAAAATAATAATGTATCTAATTACGTATATCAATATATATTATATAATATTCTCATACATATACATATATAATTTAGATTCAAAGTAAGTTATACAATATATATTTATTTAATATGTCAAATTAATTTTTATTTGTAAAGATAGGTTCTACATAATAATTATTGTATAATATTTAAGAATAGATAAAACATATAAATTGGTTTCTGTAGAAACTTAGTCATATAAAACTTGATATAAAATATGTCAAATAAAGTTTATTTTCCAGTTGCGTCGTTTTTTTATCTAAATTTGTTGTATTTTATTTATTGCCTATGTTTATTTTATTTACGTAAATCAGCCGAAGGTCCATCACATATCTACTTGTGACTTTAGAAGATTTCGTGCTTCTTATGTACAAATAAATATTTCTATACATTAGTTATTGAGCCTCTATTAGTTAGATATTTGTATATATTTGGCTAACATTGATATTATGAAAACGTTTAAATCAAGTGATGAACAGAACAAATAAAAAACTTTTATGTTTTATTTGCAAAAATTAATAATTAATTATAGAAATTATCGAGTACTTCTATATTTTGAATTTAACTGTCACTATTATTGTATTTATTAACACTCTATTCTAAAGTATTGACTTTGTCCATCAACAAGTAGCAAGTATGCACTGCTCTTCAAAACGAATGCTTACTATTAAATAAAGGCTTGCCATAATTATTGTTTAAAAAGATTGGCTCTGTTGATTAAGATGGTGGATATAAAAGAAAAACCAATTGATAGTAAAATTTAAAAAAAAATTAAATACATATTTATTGTTTTATATTTATATTTATGAAACGAGCTTTCAAGATCAATTAATTTCATGATAAGATAATAGATTGTGACATAGATAAGACATCTCCATAAAACTAACAACCACTATACTATTAAAATATCCAAGTTTTCTCTATAGGCCTACAGTAAATGTTTAATAATTAGAATTGGGATTATAAGATGATAGTGTTCGTAGCGACATGTAGGATTTTCAGTATAGTATAATTATATTAGAAATATTGTAAAGTTAATCACATATTACAATGTTTAGAATATTTAAAAATAAAATTGTAAACGTATATATTCTGATTCAGATATTCTGTCCACGATAAAAAGGTGGTTTTCAAATGTATTCGTTTAATTATTTGTAAGTCTCTGCCAGTATTTGTTTCCCTATTTATACATGTTTCGAAATGTTTCATAACATAATACTATACAGTTATAATTTAGTATTAGTTTATACAACAATTGTAGCAACATCAATACTAACAAATAGTTATTAGTAGTCACTTACTTCAGCATTAATCAACTTAGCAATGGTTTGGCCTTCAGCCTTAATAAAAGCATATAATTTATCTTTCGTAAAAAAAGTACTTCCAGCTTTGTCTTTAACGGCAAAAATTACAGTAATGACTCCGTCTTCTCCTTTTATGACATCGAGAATTATAATATTGTCTGCAGTGAATTCTCCATCTCTGAAAATAAGATTATGTTTGAATCATTTAATAAAAAATGGAAAATATAAATGATGAAACGATACAATTATATAATTTAAAAAAGAACATAATAATAAAAAAAATATAAAAATGAAAACTCGCTCTTGTATTAAATCAATCGGAGATATTAAATAAACGTTTGAGGTAGGGTGTCTATATATAGTGCCTCTCTAATATGTCTCAGTCGTGTGGAGGCCCATTTGAACTAAATCCTAAACATAACCATCACAGTTAACATATCCTGGATTAAGATAGCAAAAACGTTCACATATTCAGTCATTTAAGACAAACATATTAAAATATAGACGGTTAACAATATAATTTATGCTTTTAACAAATAAAAGAACATGATCCACAAATGAAAGATGCTTCCGTTATCCCAAATAACAATTTATGTTTTTTTAAAGTATTGGATATCGATAATTTTTCGAAATATATTTTCTTTGCACACCGTCAACAAGCAATACATATTGTGTGCATTGTTATATAATATTTAACATAATTGTCGGTTAAAAGTAGGCACTTTATTTCTAATATGCGATTATCTATACACATAGTTTGTATCATCATTCTAGTTATCGTTGAGTTCTTTTTGATATTTTTTGAAAAAGTTGACATTCTGTCGAATTGTTTTAATTTGAGTAGAATCTCATTCTCTTCCTCCCAATATCAAATGTCTATGTTGAATTTCATTACATCAAATTTCATTAAAGGTTATGTGCTTGGAGGGACGGGGCCCTTTGTCTATATATAAATAAGAGCACTTAATTTTACATTTAATTCGTATTTAGCCATTGTTGGGGATACATCAAACGTTCTCGTTAGCATTCAATAAACTAAACTATACATAAAACAAAACTAGACAAAATGAGCAAGGAAAGTAGGTGTCTAATTTATTATTTTTTATTTATATTATTATTATTTATATACTATTTATTTATAAGATAAAGCAATTATAATATGTCCATTTCAATGAAGCTAAATAATATTGGTTCTTTTTCGATCTTTAATAATTCTTATTTAATATGCTATTTAATATTAAGAAAGTTTCAAGACGACGGTCGTATTTAGATTAAAGACGCCAAATTAGCAAAATCGATGACTTAAAATAAAAATTAAAACCTAATCATTGTACAATGTAGATATGAATCGTACACAGATGCCGTCCAATTGAAATAGTTCGCGCAAACTATCGTTAACTACAATAAATTGTTTGATTTAGATCCCTTACATCCATGACAACAACGATATATTTATGTTTCTGAAAAAATTTAAAGAAACATTACATATATTACACACAAAAGTCATACAATTAGAAAATGAATTGATTTCAGTTATTACGAAGAGAAAGCTTCATAAAAAAAGATTCACAAGCAAAAATTTAATTTCGGTTTACAAAATTCACTTTTCAGGAATAAATTTATTTTGTAAGAATTTAATAAAACAGATAAAATCGTTAAATATTTTCAACATTTTCAATTTATATATTTTGAAGGGTGCACCTAATTTTAAAAATACAGGAATTCTATTAAAATGTATTAATTATTGCTAGCCACCATTATAATCAGTTGTACAACCTGTACTGAAGTTAAGACAATTTTTGGAGAAATATTTTAAATTTTACTCAGTTGTGAATGCTATCATTTGGTCTTCCTCTTCAGTTGCAGAAACAGAAACACAGTTTGAGGATTGGTCACAATATGTTGTAAGAACCTCGGCAATTGCAATTTTGAAGGCAGTTTCATTAAACTGAAAAGTGAAAAAGACAATAACTATCATTTTATGTTTTTTTAATTGATAATTCACTATATCAAATAAACGTCTATTTAAAATATAATTCCCACACAGACCAAAATACAAAAACCAATGCAGCGTGTGAGATATTTCAACAACATATGTTTATTTGAAATTCCTTTTATACACCATATCAAACAGCCGTTTGTTTAAATATCTATGAACACATTATATAAATTAAGTAAACGTTGACTAAACTTGAAAGAAACATTTTATACATCTTAAAAATTATATCGTATAGTAGTTAATCCCATATCGCAGTTAATACAGTGACTTAGTTTTTTATTTATTTTAAATAATTTTTTTGTAGTTTGGTGTGCACAGGTCCCCAAAACATCTTTTAACAGAAAACATCTTCTTTTAGCGGTGTCCACGGGTACGTAGCAATTCGTCTTATTTCATTTCGTCTTATAATTGTACTAAGTTAATCCGATAACATAATCAGAATCAAAATGAAATAAAAGTATGCCACATCATCAGTTGTTGCATCTGGTCATAAAATATGATGTCTAATTAACTATAAATTTTATTAAAAAAAATTAAATATAAAAATATACAATGTCTAGTTAACTAACTTCACCCAGTTAATAGTATTTTTCTTTATTCATTGAATTTTTAAAAGCTTTACCAAATTTAAGTAAAATTACGAAATCATCAATAAAAGTAGTTTTTTTGCATCAAATATTTACATATATTAATTGGATGACACTTTTCAAATATCTTCGAACCCCCATTTATCACCTCTCGCCTTTGTCACTCGGTGCCTCAGTGACTCCAGGGTTACCAACATTTAGGATAGCCAATGCGTGAGATTTAAAAAAATATGAACACTGTAATTAGGGGCGGATACAGGTTTTTGTTAAGGGGGGGGTTTAATTTATTGGGCGAAGGCCCAACAAATTGGGGGTCTGGGGGCGAAGCCCCCAGCAGGGTCCAGGGGCAGTGTCCCCCCCGAAATTTTTTGAGGTTTTAACAAAAATTTAAGCTCATTAGATGTAATAAGAACACTCCATAATGCACCTTTTACTGTTTAATAATAGCATTAAATTTCGG
>JAUZND010023507.1:0-18107 GCA_034780555.1 Coelogynopora nodosa | reverse complement strand
TCATTTATTTATTAACATTTTGATTTTTGTATTCAAATAATTTCAATTTTAAACACATTTGATCATTTATTTCATAATCTTTTTACCTGTAAAATATATTTTCGTTCCTCATTCAACGATTTAGCCGTCGTATCATCCAGTCTCATCCCAACACGCATTTGCCAATTCAAACACACGTGCTTCTTTACATTATTATACCTAGTAAACACGCTAATAACAGTTTCATCCACACAATTTTTAGGATTGTCAATATCAACTCCTGCAGCATCTTTGGCCAATAAAAGTTTAGACAATAATAAAATTTTCAACACTTGAAGCAAAACGGGTGGTTTAATATTGGATATTTGAGAAATTTCTGCAAACGTATACTCTGATCTATAATTAAAAAGCATTAAAATTGTCATTTCCATCGCAGATGCAGTAAAAGTAAACGTTTTTGCCAAGCCGTAAAAGACAATTTCACCATAACTTTGATTTAGCACCCATTTTAACTTTCTCTTTTCGTTTTTACTTTTATAATATTCTTCATAATCACACAAACTTTGCATTAAATCGGGGGTTAAATTGAAATTCTTTTCTTCTGGAAAAGGCCATACCGATGATCTATACACTAGAGCATCCAGTAATGGAACATTTTTGTCCTTGTTGGTATTTAGTTGCAGAAAATTTGGATGCAAGTCCAATTTACTCGATTCCCAATCAAACACAATATCCTTCATTTTACATACAAACTCTCCACCACAAATAATACCCAAACGACGTATAATTTCCTTTTCGGCAACAAAGCAAATATGTTTACCGGTAAACAGTCTCATTATGAGTTTTCGTGTTGTAAATTTCTTGAAAACGTCATGTGGACTTAAAAATCTAAAAATGACAATGACGTCATCAAACACATCTTTATTAAAACCAACTCCTTGAGCATCATCTAGCCCCAATTTTCTCAAAAGACTATCCAAGAATATAGACAGATATTCCACCGCCTTGTATGAATCTCTCTTTTTATTATTATTTGAAAATTTAGTAATTGCATTTTCATTGACTATTGCTCGAGAACCTCTCTCAAAAGCTTTAAGAAACAAATCGTTGGATTTGAGACATTTTGACACTTTCTCCTTGTAAAATTTGTAATATTTAGTGAAAATACTAACGTACGCATTAGAAATGATGATGGGAGAAGGAATTTTCTCATTTGTCATATTTTGAGTCACCCAATCTTCATACATTGTATTTCCAGAGATTAACAAAATTTCTTCCAAAATATCGGAAAAGGACCGCATACTAGTTTTCAATAAACTCATTAGAGTGTACAAGTTTACCAATTCATCATCATCTTTATCAATGCTTTTTAAAAGTCGCGTAAATTCATTTTTGAAAATATCTTCATGATTACAAACAATTTCTTCAGCAATTGCTTCTAGAAATAGCTCCACAGAAGTTGGATTAATCTTTTCTTTAACCCGTATTGTTTCTAAATCTACAATTTCTTTTGTCCAATTTACATATTCTTTTGGAACTAGACACTCAATTTTTTCCTTGGACAATTTTTGATAATATATTCGAGTGTCTTGCAAGAGTTTTTCTTCAATTTCTAATGTGTAAATTTTCTTCTTTATAAAAGTCATTTGGGGGATACTAGATGATAATTCAAATAAAGATTCAACAATTGTTGAAATTCCATCAGTTTTCGTACCTTTTCGATCATCAAGTATAATACTTCTCATACTTTCAATAAGTTTGTTTTTGACAATGAGATAAATGTGTTGATACCAGAGAACAAAGGTGAGTGTTTTTGTCGCATATACTTCCTTTTTACCTTGATCTACACATCTGGGAATGTAATGTCTGTCCAGATAGCGGAATATTCTACAACATGTTTTACAACAACGCGAATATTTTTCATATTCTTTAAAATATACTGTTAAAGCATCTTGTTCTTTAGTGAGTAGAATAATATTGGACAAAGGTTTGAGGTAATTTGTGAGATATTCATCGAGCATTGAATACATACCGGCTCCTTCATAAGTTAGGACAAAATCATCGTCACTGTCATATTCATCGAGTTTTTCAGAGACTGACTGGGAAGAATTTACGTTGGTACATGATTCATAAACTTTTCTAAATAAAATATGAATAATCATAAAAAATATTGATCAAAATGTGTCATAAAAATTATAAGAATTATAAAAGTACGTATAAAGATCCATAAATCTAGACATTGAAATAGTCTTGTCACTAAAAACATCATCCAACCCTTCCTTTATTCCCATAAAAGAGTCGTTATTGTCCATTTCTACTTCCATCAAAATTCTGTATAATATAGATGAAAAATTATGTATCCGGGAAAATGAAAAAATGACAGTTACAATAGAAACAATCTTGTATAACTTTATTTAAAATTTAATGGAAATAAGTCACTTTATAAAACTCAATTAATTATAATTATCAGTAAATTCAATTACCAATTTGAAACTGTTAAGTTTTAATTAAAAAGAAAAACTAAAATTAAATTTCACGGAAATAAATTAATGCCTTTTTCGAATATGAACGTAAATTACGTAATTATTAAAATTTCAAACACTGATTCTGAGTATTATAGTCTATAAGTTATAGATTGTCAGATTAAAACTAATCATTGATTAAGTAAGTTAATTGAGTAATCACAATTTTAATTTTAATTTTAAGTTTATCGTAATTTTTATTCCACAATGTAAAAATCATATTCACTTTCGTTGAAAACTTGGTTAACGGGGAAAAAAGTTATTTGACTCGCAAAAAAATCTACAACTTTGAATTTTTTGGCTTTTCCATCATGGCGATATCCTACTTTTACTACGGGTGTTGATATACAAAATGAGCGAGGACACACTCGAAACTAAATTTTTTGTAAAAGATTTTTAAAGCGTTTATTATACAATTTTTAAATTTTAAAAAATTAATATTTTACCAATTTCGTCAAACTATCGCTCGGTTTGACATTTTTGAGAAAAATGTCCATATGGTATGAAAATCTATCAATGTTGTAGACTCCAAGGTCGTAATCACTTTTGTACTACATTTAAAATTATATTTTATACACTAAGTTCACTATATTTCGCCAAATTTCCAGAAAATCGCACAGTCGACATCATCGATATTGCTCATTTTAGTAAATATTTTAAATATATACAGGAGCAAGTGTGCAAAATTTTTTTTTAAATTTCGAATTAACATTGTAAATAAAAAGTTAGAAAAGCTAAATTTTCATCATAATATCGTTCACTACGTTTTTAAATTACAAAATATTGTGTTAAAATTTTGTAATGTCTATATATAATGGGATATATTTATAATTAATAAAGGACTATTATTATGTAGAATAATTTTTTTTCTTTTATGTTTATCAATTTTATGATTTTTATCAGCAATTAAAATTTCAAGCTTAATAAGAATAAACTGCCGTCAAGATTCAAATAAGTTGGCATTCTTACCTAGAATCAACAAGAACTCAATTACAACTTGGGTTTGTGAAATAAGCAAAAGAATGGGTAGGAGAGACTCATTAAATATAATCAGTAACCAAACAATAAGAACATGGTTGTGTGATATTAAAAGGAAAGTGATAACTGAGTTGCGCGGGCTCGGATTCACTATATATTTTTTACGCACATCGCAGTTCATCTTACATGCCATACCATTATTTATTAAACCCTCTTCATTGATATATGGATTCCCAACTATGGGTAAAACATATTTAAGTGAAGTTTACAACCATCAAAATATTATTACAAAAGAAGTAATACGTACAATGATTACAAGAATTGAAGCCGAAAGAAAGGAGTATAATGTATTGAAAACAAAAATGAAAGTAAAGGACATTACAGTTGATAGTGTGAAGACATTAGAATTTTTTAATATGTTATTGAGTAACAGTGAAACAATTGGCGGAAACTCGCAAGGAACGAGTGAATCGAACGGAAAATTTCGAAAAATAAATGAGCAATAGGAACTGATCTTAATACTGTAATTCTCGTAATGCTCGAACGATAATCAGGTGTCACTACAATAAAGTATGTGTCTAAGGATTTGTTTTTGAACGAGATTATACATATGGACATTGAGTGTATAAGGAATTTATGGCACAACGGTCCACCTGTGAGTTTTTATATGCGCAAATTACAATATGCATCTTATCGATTTCACAGTATTACACGTGAATCACCTATGCCCAAATTGAATCTAGGGCTTGAACAGCCAATAATTATTTCTATGGCATATAGTAACGATGGTGATTATGGTCACGTACGACCCATAATAAGCATTGGTGGTTTATATGACCATCATTGTGAACAAGTGATTACAAGGGACGAATTTACTATATCAGAAACACAAGTATTGAACTTTGAAAAAGGATTTAAACATTTGGCATCATATCTTCGCATTATGGAAGATAATGTATCACGGTCATCTGTAAAGAAGTGGATGACGCAATTAGCTAGAGAAATTGATACTGATTCACATATATATGTGTTATTTAAGATGTATAGGTGGTTATTGCAGTTCACCCAACTACAATCATACTGTGTGACAAATAATAGAGATGTGAAGAGAAGATTATCACATGATAGAGACACTTTGCCACACAATATGAAAACCACCTGATGCGCAAGATGGCCGACAGTAGAGTATGATAACATCCAATTACCTAATAATGTACTCCCTTATTTATACATACCCGTACTATCACGAGCATCATACGTGCAACATTCATCATGTAGAACCACTAGACTAGCCGGATATTCTAGCATAAACCAGTTATTGATGACTGATACCAGTTATAAAAATGTGATCGAGGTGACAGAAATGGATTCCAAATCTCGTAGTTTAATGTCGGCTATGATTTATGGTAGCAACATATAATATCTATCGAGGCAAAAAATAAAGACACAAATTATAGTGAATTAATAAATAAATTTTCTAATTTAAAATGTAGAAAAATAAAATTTAATTAACAGTAAAAGTTTTATATAGTATAGTTATGTAATTTGCCTTATGCGCGCGTAGTGCGCAATTTTTTTAGATTATGCGTAGGGCCCCACAATTGTTAGCACAGCCCAGGTACCCGCTCACATTAGAGAAGATGTTGTCCATTGCCCTATAGATGTGATGTATGATACTTTGTACAATGTTAATAACATTAATGACTTAATAGAACAGTACGTTGTCGATACATTAAACGTAGCTAAGTTCGTAACTCTATTCCACAGAATGCCATTGAACGTAATAATACCCACACCCAATCACATTAGTGACCATATGAAAGATATGATAATACCAAACAGTGGTGAGTTACCCAATAGGATTACGTTCGATGAGATGTGAGCATTTGATATGAAAAATTCATTAATGAGAGAAAAGAATCCAGTATCAATTCGATTATAATATAATGGACGTACCGAACATGACTAATTTAGGTTTTAAGGGAACAAGTATCGTAAGTCAATATTTCAAAATTATCAATATGGCCACCGGCCACGATTTTAGATATTTGGAGAATTATTTCACTTACGGTGCAAATCCTGCTTTTATGTATAGCGTTAGAGGAAACAAAAGAATTATTCGTGATACATTATATACTCGTAATGGTAGGATGCTAACCACCACTAGTTTTAAAGACGATTCAAACCTTCACTTAATCAAGCAGCATCGATGTTAACGCCCCAAATGTGAGGACCCAATCCGCATAACTATAGAAATGAATACATATGAATACGACGTAGGTAACGCAAGATTACATACTCATGCCCAGGAATTCATAGATGTAATTAGACCTAGAGGTGAAGATACTTATGTCACTCCTCTTGGCCCATACGCTCAGATATTAGTACATAAGAGAATAAGAAAAATTGAACTTATTGATACTGGACGTATATACGTGAGAAGTGAATATAAAATGAATGAGACCGGAACAGGTGATAATCTTGTATGGAGGTATTTTGTACAAGAAGTCTCTACACATTATTATTTCGCATAGTTTAGTTATTACCGCTCTTATTTGTGTGAAATTGACCTTATTTGAAGCGTTTAAATTATCTATTCTATTCCTCTGGTTCTCATCACTGTCTCTAAATTTTAGAGTCTTTAAGAAATTCAAAGACCCGAGTGTACGAAATATAGTGAACTTGGTGTATAAATAAATAAATAAAGAATATAAATTTACAGAATATGAATCCTCGTCCCTTCTACTGCTTCCCATGGAAATTATATTGGGGGAGTAAATTTTGCTAAACATTGATTCAGCATGACATGTGTCTATAATAAACAATATGTTGTTGTATCTAATTTTTTTATATAATTTTTTAAATATAATTGTTAATTACCTTTCCAATTGGTGCATTTGATGAAATGCGTCGGCCAATTCTTGACTTGATAAATCTGTATTATCCCGAAATTTCAGAAAATCTTCACCTCCATGTCCTGAAATTATATATTTTTGATAAATTATAATAATATTAGTATATTTCAATAATTTAATTAAAACTTTAAATTAAAGTATTTTACCCGTCATATAAATCAAAATATTGCTATTTTTGTCTGATAAAAGTCTTTTAGACCTCAAAACGTTCAAATTGTGTCGGTTTGTTAGCACACGAATGAAATTTTCCACAGATACCTTTAAAATAAAGTAAAAAATAATATTTATAAATTTTATAACATCTGCTCCTCTGTAATCGACTTGAACATCATTGTCGTATAAATTTTTAGAATGACCCGAGCCTGCAAAAACGGTGGCTAAAAATTACTTTTAAAAAAATTACAAAATTTTCGTCATTATTTTTTTTCATACCCGGATAGTTGTTTCTTGTGTTGCATGCAATATCTTCTGCCAACATGAGAATAATATTGCTTATAATAAATTATAATATTAAAATTTTTTAAATTCTGAAAAAACCTGTCTGGAATTCCTAATCGCTTGATATTTGAATAAATGGAAAGCACGTTGGCGCTATGTCGATAATTGTACCAAAATGCCGAACTATCCACCAAAACAGCCCAGTTGTTGAGAGAATCCAATTCTCGTGCAATATGCTTGAAATTAAACATTTTAAATTTATTTTTTTTTCTCACAATATCTATCGTCAAAAGGAGGAAATGGAGTACTATTGACAAAAATGTCATGCTTCAAATTTCTAAAAACTTTCAAGATAATTGACAAGTTTTGAAAATTAAAACATTTATGCTAAATGACGAGTGAAAAAAAATATTATTCGAGGGGAATATTTTTATTTTTATGAATTATAAAAAATATAAATAAAGTTTCATTCAAACTGCATTTTGAAGCTTTGCCAGGGTCTTATCTACACCAAGTTGTGAAAATTGATAATTTTTTTTAAATGACAGAAAACAATGGACTGCATTCAAGACACTATACACAAGAATATTAAGTAATTATTTAATTTGTTTCTAGATTTTAATTGATTACATAATATAAATTAACTTTTTAATTAAAAACTTTTTAAAAAAATGTTCAATATATTTTGTTATAAAAATTGTGAATAAAATCAATTTTTTAAGATATTTAAATATTTAAATATCTTTTTATTTTTTAAAGATTATATTTTTTAATTTTAAATTAATTAAATTTAGTTAGATTTACCAGGAATTGAAAAAATCTGCTTTTTTGAAATTTTTTTTTCACGTTAACTTGATAACTAATATTTACTTACTAAACAACCGATAAAATAAAATTTATTATTTTTTTAATTATTGTTTTTATTGTTAATAAATTATTGAGAAAATGTGTCATCCCTGGTTTTACGAATATATTAAAAGTTTTCAGTTTTAAATTTTCAAACTTTATAAAATATTTATATTTTAAAATAGAGTTCGGTGTATAACTTGGAACACTTATGGTTCTACCACTTCAGGTTATGCAGTTTCTTGTCTGTCAGGAATTGAAAATATACAGGACTGGGACATTATAGTTATTGGGTTTTTATTAATTTATTTTATTAATAATTTAAATTAATAAATTTATTTAAGATTACAAGAAGTAAAACTTGGATTGGCGTCATTTTACAATGAAAATGAGTGGTCTAAAATGTTTAGAGATTCTTTAACAAAGTTTGACTATTTTGAGGTAAAATATAATTTATATATTTATTTTAAAATCGTTTGTATAGATTTCTTCAAAATCAAGTTTACAGGTGAGTATTTCTGTTTTCGTGAAATTAAGCCTGGTATCGTACATTTCAAATGTGTCTACAACCACGTGTTCTAGTCCCAGGTTAATGTTGGTGAGTTTATTAATTTTTAATATATTTTCAAATAAATATTAGTTATTTAATTTTAGAGGGGAAAAGGAGCTGTAGCTGTTCGTTTCGATATTGATAAAACCACTAGTTTCTGTTTCATTTGTTGTCACTTGACTTCTTATTATGAATGTTTTTTGGAGAGGAAGGAAGATTGTCAATACACTTTGGATAATTTAAAGTTTTACATTCCCAGAAGCGATTCGTATGTCAATATTGACAATCATGAGTAATTGGCAATAATTATTATTCTTTCATATAATTAATATGTCCCAGATTTTTACTTGGAACAAAAATATGCACATTTATTAGTAATAATTACGAAATGTAATAAATTATTACATTTCGTAATTTTTCAACAACTTAAAATATAATTTTTTAAAATTCAGAATTCCAAATTTACTCTATTAATTTTTTTGGGCATTATCACATCAAAACGACAAATAATTATTATTAATCTGCAATCTTCAATCATCGATTACGTTGATATATATCTTAAATTAAAGGTATTGTTCTGTGTATCAAAATTGTTATGATCACTTTAATTATGCACCTTTTATTATATTAACTTAATAATTAAGTTACACTTTAACCCGTAAGTAGTCGCTCTTTTTACAAACGCAAAGAGTCGCATGACTTAAAAAATTGTTCATTGCTTATAACGTATATTTGAGCCAAAATCTCGGACTAGGAATTAAATTTAGAGACAAAATGATACTTGTAAGTCTGGAAAAATGTGACATAAAAAGAAATAGAAATATTTTAGATATATTTATTTGTCGATACAGGGGTTTCTGAACAATTTTCTTTTACGACGAGAGCAGCTTTTAAAGTTTCAACTTTTAAGTTCGTCTTGTATTCGTTCCAATATAGATTGGCACTACTAAAAATTCTTTCCACGTGGGAATTGGATATATTTATTAAATATATTTTAACGATTTTTGTTAGTTGCGTTCTGTTTTTTTGTCCACCATCAAAACATTGAAAAATATACGCCCACTTTGATGTAACATTTAAATTTGGAATTACGTCAGCTAAAAATACCTTCAGAGTTGCTATTTCTATAAATAGATGGTTTCGATTTGGTAAGTCAGAGAAGCACAACCAATGAATCTTGAACCATTGTCCAAATATTCACAGGTTCGACATGCAATTCTACCCAACAAAAGCAATCAAATTCTACAAATTTGTATGTCCATTTTGCATAAAAACCAACAACACTCAGTTTTATAAATATTTTTTTGTTTCTATCGTATGTCATGAATACACTTTTCGATACAGTTGGAATAAAAATTTCATCTTTAATTAATGTCACGTGTATCAATAAATATCTTATTACTCTTGAGACTTTAACCCTCTTAGGACGAAGAAAATTCTAACGAGTGAAAATCTCTTAAATTTAGAATAATACATTTAAAAAAATCAAGAACTACTATGTAGTAAAAAGAGTTAATAATTTTAAAATTGTAGATTGTTTTTTAAGGTGGTACAAATATGTACCCATTGTCCAAAAGGAAAAACTTTTTATCAAAAAATATTATTTATTATGATATTGAGTATAACAATTCCTAGTTGCATTTAGGCACAAATAAACCTGACATGTGGTACAATTAATATTAGATCTGCAGTCATTGTCTTTTGTTGAGCAGTAGTAACATCTTTTTCTGCATTTATTATATCCGGGCATATGAGGAATTTCCTTTTTAGAGAGCTTTATTTTTTTTGATACAGGTCCAAATAATCTGGAACATTTTTTACTAACAGACATAAGCTCCATGGCAATTTGTCGTCTAAAATTTAATGAAGTTATAGCCTCTGTCCCCATTTTTTTGTATAATATAAAACTATTATTAAGACCGATATCCATGATATCGTAATAAATGCGCAAGTAATATTTTGACTTTGAGCGATGATCAAAAGTGTAATATGAAGCCAACTGATCGGCCAAGTCCACCCCTCCCATATATTCATTATAGAATTGGATAAGATTGGAAATTGACTTGTCAACTTTACATTAAAATCCCTTCTTTTTACGCTGAACTATTTTTTTATCATGTGGATCTCCAAAATTAGTTATTACAGTAACAATTCTTTTATCCTGCCATGAAACCACTGCAGTAGACTTTTCCATGTCTGTCATTACTAATGTTTCGCCTTCTTTCATTTTTGTTAATTTTTTTATATTTTCAGGTACGTTTTTACGATTTCTTCTCAATCTTCCTATAGCCTTTATTCCATTTTCCCGTAGATACTTAATTAGTTTATAAGAACTAAAAAAATTGTCCATAACAACCGTACATCCACTATTGTGATCAGTCCTTGTTAAATGAGCCACGACACCAGCACCAAGACCCATGTCATACTGCTTATTTCCCTTTCCTAAATATAAATCCATTTCATATACATAACCCGATTTTGAAGCACACTTCGCCCACGCCTTGAATCCCCAAGAAATTGGCTTTCCTTTCATATACTGCTTCAGAGAATTTCTGCCTTTAAACTTAATCATATGCTCATCCACAGAAATATGTGACTCAATCCTATAAGCTGCAGAAAATGAGTTGTTGACATGATCATATAGTTTTCTGACTTTAAAACCTCTATCAAAATTATCGGACGTTCTTTCTGGTTGATCATAATTGTCGCAGAAATGTATGTTTTTCCTGATAAATTCGTATTTTTCTCTAGTCATAACATCTTTTACTAAATTCACCTCAAGATCTACATCTGCAGACCAGTAATGCCTTTGTATAGGTAGTTTGTGATATCCCATAAAAAAAGATATACCCATAAATCCATATCTATAATTGTAATAAGTAATTATAAATTTATAAATTATAAAGTACATGTCTAATTTTGTAATATTCATTATGCGTCCTTCTTGTGTGCAGTATCTCCCCGTTTCATCAAAAATTAAATTAACTAAAATATCCAGATTCATTGTCTTTTTGAATATACTATATGGACTCGGATTTTCGTCACATAAAAGTATTTCCGAAAATGGAAATTTACATGTCTCAATTTCTGTTAATTTTATATTTTCTTGCCCAGACCATTTAATACTATCACAGCCATCAACAATTTCTTCATCCACTCCAGCTAAGTCGTGAATTATGGTTTCGTCAAGTCCTTCTTCAGCATCCACAGTAATAATATTAACATCTTCCATATCCAAATCATCAACATCACAGTCGCTATTGTCAGCATATGCAATGACTGTTGATGTTTTATTCCTCAAATTATATTTATGGGTAACAATAATTTCTTTCATTTTCACTAAATTTAAATTATCACGCGTTTGAGTGATAAATGATATATATAATAACCACTGGTTATGGTACAAAATACTTCAAATTATTAATTATTAATAATGAACATTTGTTGTTCTTTAGGACGAGAGGTACAAATATGTACCACCATAATTGAAGTAAATTAAAAGTGTGTCAAATGTAATTGCCATTATTCTTATTGATTCATAACTTAAAATACAGGATATAATCTTCATTATACTACTAATTTGAAGAAAATTCAATAGAATATAACGACGTAATTAAATGGTCAAGTCACCTAGATATTAACAATTATTTTAAAAGAGTTTAAAACTCTTCTTATACACTTGAAATTTGTGCGCATTAGATTAAAATTTAGAATGCAAACTAATCAACGTTTTAATTATATAAAACATTTTAAGTTGTAAGGTTTCGATGACTTATTCAATATTTATATGTTTTCAAAGTTGGTGGTACATATTTGTACCTCTCGTCCTAAGAGGGTTAATTTGGTACATGGCTGTGTTCATTCGAAAATATGTAAGTGAGTTCATTTGGGTGTACTCTTAAAAATGCTTTACACGTTCCTCTCATGATGCATTGCCATCTAGACAATACTTTTCTGTAGCTGGTATTTGTTGACTATATGTAAATCCTTTCAATATTATTTTTCTCCATCTTGTACCGGCATCCGCGGTAAAAGTTAAATCTTCCATTTACAAATCTACAAATTTTATGTTATTTTTGTATAATTATTAATTTAGAAATTAATATAAATTTACCTTGTTTCTAAACTTTTAAAATAGTATTAATTTAAAATTTAAGCATAAAATTTGTCTGTTTTTTACAAATGAGCAAATTTAATTACAATTAGCGTTCAAAATTAACAAATTATCTTAACAATACTAACAAACATTTGGTATGTTATGTAAAAAAACGTAAAAATCTTCGTATCAATAACAAATTTATGGGAAAATAATATCTTGGCAAAGTGTCGTATTTGGCGATTTTGTAGTCTTAGCAATTTGTCGGTTAGCAAATGGTCCTTAGCGGGTAGTCCTTATCAAATGGTCGGAATATCAAACTAATATATAAAAAAATGGGAAAAATTGATTAATTGGAGTTTTTTCTCCAACGGTCAATTCGAAATGTTACTATTGAAAATTTCAATTGAAAATCAAACTAAGTGAATAAAATAAACTATTATTATTAATTTAGCCACTTGAATTTGAAAAAATCTCCATCGATCTGATGGAAATTCAAGGATCAAGCCAAGAAATTGCAGTGGCTAAATTATACGAAGCAGTAAACCACCTTGAAAACACTATGAATCTTAAAAACTTTTCAGTTATCGTAGAAGATACTAATTTGAGTTTTGAGGCTTGGAACGGTCTTCCAGGAGCATACATTAAGTTTTTTATAGATGGATTGGGAAATGATACATTTCCCCGTTTATTGGATGGATTTGAAAATAAACATGCTACTGCTAAATGCACAATTGCTTTTTATTCATGCAAACATTGCAAGGACATTTTAAAAAAGGAGAGAAAATTTACGTTAAAAAGTAATCATGCAAAATTGACCAGTTTCGCAGACAAAGGTGTCATGATTTTCGAGGGTAGTATAAAAGGAACGATTGTTGAACCCCGTGGACCTCGTAAATTTGCATGGGATGCCAATTTTCAACCTTTAAATTACACTAAAACGTTCGCAGAGTGTTCCATAGAGGAAAAGAATTTAGTATCACATAGATTAAATGCATTGGAATCGTTTTGTAAATTTTTGTCCATTATTGAAAAAAAATAATATAATATAATTATAATATATTGAATAGTGAATAAATTATAATTATAATTCAGCAGGTGAAACTTTGTCTACCAATTCGATACTTTCTTTTTGGTCAGAGAAACTTTGATAAACCCTAACATTTTTAGTTTCAGAGACATTGTCATTACAGGGTACTTTTAAATTTGATACAATTTCTTTTTCTGGTGATTTTCTCCCAACTTCGTCCAAATTGGTAGCTCTAGAAGCAGACATGTTTTCGACTGTTAATTCAATTCTGTCGGGTGGAATATTTGTAACTCTCTGTAAAAAATCGTACTTTTTATCGAGAATATTGTTGACAAACAAATAATTGGTCAATCTAGAGACTATGAGAATTGTGGCAAAACTAACAATCATTGAAAATGTTTTGAAGGGGAATTTTTGTACATTATTCTTGTAATCAAAGTAGAAAAACTTTATGGCCGCTGGGAGGCCAATTAATCCTTCTCCTCCCAAAAGTCTCACCAAAATTCCTATAAAGTACCCTGCTGATGATCCATACGTGTTTGTCCACTTTATGTAAACTACGCATACTAATTGTGGGAACAATACAACGTAAACGAGATCGGCGCAGAGGAACCACAATCCATAAATAGATTCGATTGTTATGGCCAGAATTGTTGCCAATGTCGCTATTCCAATGATGGAGAAACGCATCACAATTACAAGTTCTCGTTCAGTTGCCTATTTTTTAATTAATTTTAATTTAATTTTTAATTTTTATTTTTATTATTTTTTTAATTTTTTAATTATAATTATAATTAAATATATTTTGTATATTTCGTACGTTTTGACGAAAAATCAACTTGTAAATATTTCTTGTAAACATACTACTGGCCGATAGGATTGAAGAGTCTGCAGAGCTCATTACTGCTGCTGATACTGACCCGAGGCCGATAAAGGAGACCCACGTAGGGCATAAATACTGCAGGACTAGAGGTAGTACTAGTTTATGTTGACTGGGAATCAAGTCTTTATGAGAAGTATATCCTGGCAGTTGACTCCAATCTATTAAAAATGTTTTATTAGAAATTGATATTAAAAATTGTTATTTTAAGTTAATTTTTTATAATTTTATTTTTCAAATTCTTACCAGCATTTTTTGCAATGACTCCAATCAATACTGCTGGAATTGCCATGAGTATGCAACCGGCGGCAGCGACATATGAGAGAAGTTTAGCTCTATTTGCCGTTTTTGATGATAGTACTCTTTGAAAGTATACTTGCCAGGGGATTCCACCCATTATGAGGAGAAGAGCACTGTCTATCCACATTGCAATATCTCCTTTGTCCAAAGATCCTACCCAATCTATTTTACTGGTACTGAGAGGTTTGACGTGGCTGTTTGTTAATGCGAAAGGTATTGCAAGCCACTAATAAATAAATAGAAAATAGTTATAAAAATATTATAATTATTAATTTCGTTATTTATAAATATATTACCAATCCGAAAAATATGCAAAATAGCTGAATGACATCCGTATACGACACAGCATAAAGACCTCCAAATAAAGTATATGCGACTGCAACACAGGCTGACACAATTATTGACGTTGTATTGTCCATATCAACAATTACTGTTAATGTAGCACCTACATTAGCAATTTAATATATATATAAAAATAAAATTTTTTTAAATTTGAAAACTAATTTATTTATAAATATTTTATAATTATTATTTATCGGACCGGTATTAAAAACAATTATAACCTAATGCAGATAAAATGGCAGCCGACCAAAACAATTCACCCAAAAGAGCGGGAAAATACAGCAATCCACCCATTCTTTGACCATACTTTATCTGAAACGGATCAAGCATTGTAACGTACCCTTCACTTCGCATTTTACTGGCAAAAAATAAGCCACCTAAATAAAAAAATAAACATACATGTTTAAAATTATTAATAAAATAAATATAATAATATTTATAAAATATTGATTATTTCACCTAATATAAGACTGAGAGCATATCCGAAAGGAGCTTGACACCAAACAAATCCGCTTCCATATATAACTTCCGATGTTCCATTTATATATCCACCACCCACCCACGTGGCTACAAGTTATTAATAACACAGACCAACAATTTTAACATTTTTTTCGACATTCTAATACAATGTATATACGTTAGAAGCAGAAAAAACTTCTGAATTAAATGATATTAATCCGGCATTTCAAAGATCCAAGAGTTCCATAACAACTTAGATTAAAAATGGTAACTTTTTATGTAAAATCAGGAAATCAAGAAAAAACAGTATTTTTGCTATATATATTAAAATATTAATTTCATTTTTCGAGTATATAAATGCTATGCTTTAATTATATTGACGTTAAATTCTAATCAAGAAAGAAAATTTTTAAGGGACACCCTTAAAATATATACCCCTTTTACAAATGGCCGACATTCTGTAAAACTAAAACATCATTGTATCTGGCCAAGTTCACTGATCACAAAACAGTTTACATGATACAACAAAAGTCCGAGATTTCGTAGAACTAGAGCTTTAAAACTAAAATACAAGAGAAAATCTATAATTTTTAAAAAAATATACTGTTTCATTAAATATCTCAAAAAGTACTAAGTGTAACAAGGTAATATATATATATTGTTAGAATTGTCTGTTCAATGTGAATATTTATAGGATAATTTTCAAAATAATGTTTTTTTGGTGTTGGTCTGTGTATGTATAATCAACTTGATTTTTAATTTAATTTAATATTATTTTAAAAATTTTAATATTACCTGTCATGGTGAATATCCCTACCAATACTCCTATATTCCTCCCAGCCAACATAATTTCTTCCGTGTCTGATCCATTTTTATTTTTTTTTGATTTTCTGCCAGCCCATATTCCGACAGCAACAATCAAGAGATAGAATATGATGATGGATATAATTCCTGGTATATTCAGCATCTTCTTAAAAACTGATATAATGTAAATATATTTATTTAGGTATTGCAGTTACGTTCTGAAAATGTTTATATAGGTGTATTGTTTACTTTTAAAAAAAATTGTGATAATCTTCTCAAGTTAGACTACAAAATAATATTGATATAAATAATATTAAAAACATTTAAAAATATAATTTTATGATTTAAAATAATTTAATAATTTATTTTCAACGATATTAAAAGTAAACACGAAAATAAAATTTTAGTCTAAAATTCTAGCAATATAAAAAAATTAAAAAATTTTTTTTCAGACCCTTATTATTAGTAAAAAATGTATACTTTGAGTTTTCAAGATAGAAACTTGTCTAAAATTCGGTAGGTACTGTTAATGTATCAATAAGAAAGAATCCCATCGCTCCAAGTTGAAATCTTAATCTCGTATTAATACAAATATTTAATGTTTGCTAAAAACATTTATTATCGTTTACTTTCTTCAATCTAGAAAAATATTTGTTGGAGATTTTTGAAAAAATTGTATTGATGATGGTATAATATTGCAGTTTTAGACTCACAATACTTACTATAAATCAATATTAATATTATTAATGGTCAACATTTTTGTATACATTTTCAAAGCATTTATTAACGTTGGTTGAAAATGTTCGTGTCGAGATTAGCAATCTTGATTCAAGTTGTAAAATTCTATTTGCAACTTTTTTAAAAAAACATTGTCTGCCCTTACAAAACCTTGTGGCAATCAATGCATTTGTACATAAAGATATTGAGAAAAAGTTAATGCAACTTGTTGAAAATTGGTACGAAATTGATTTTTTTATGCACATTAAAACTTTTTACTCGTAATGTATCCCAGCGGGTTAGTAGTGTTCAGTACAACATTCAACTTTAAGTTTCAAGGCTAATTTATCTGCATTAGAGAACATAATAAATAATAATCAACTTTTTGTCATAAATTTGGACAAATTTCAGAGACCAAAATTAGTGGCATAAGGCAATATATATTATATAACATATATTATTTATAATAATTATATAATATAGATAATAATTATTAATTGTTTCATAAATATATACATTTCCAATATCATCATTATAGAAAGTCTATAATATATACGTTACAACTTGAAAACCTGACTGGTGATATTTTAAACAGTATGGCGACAGTTTATGTTCATATTAATTTGTTTTCATCAATTTAATTAGTCGATAAATTTCAATAAGACTGGCACTAATATAGTTTAATTGATTTTTTTCAAAAAAAAATATTATCAATAATTGTATTTAAGATTTCTAAACGATTACAAATTCTACTAGAATCTATGTGTATTATAGTTTCTAAAATTAGCAAGGATTTTTGACATTTAGTGACGTTTCGAGTGATTTTATCGATTTATATTCATACAAATTTGTACCTCAGGGACAATATAACATAATATATTAAATATATATTATTTCATATTAGATATGTAGATTTATTAAAATTTGTATCATACACGAGAAAAAATCTTTCACTTTCTAAACAAATCATAAAATTCCGAATTCAAAAATACGCCACTACATGACCCTTCTTCTTGAGCGGATATAATCTTTTTTCCACACATTTCAATTTGTTTTAGAATCACTTCTAAGGTACATATCCCAATTTTATCTTCATCTTCTAAAAAAATTATAAAATTATAAATATAAATTTAAAATGTCATGCAGTATTTTTTTTAAAATTACTCAATATAGTTTGATTAACCATCGCAGCAAACTTTTCTCTCTCAGTGAGTGAAAACAAGTCCAATTCCGGAAAATCGTGCCAATTCT
>JAUZND010023496.1:0-24757 GCA_034780555.1 Coelogynopora nodosa | reverse complement strand
GTATTACTTCCCCCTACTGGAGTATTACTACCATTGGCACCAATAGCCTCATATATAACACCAGCAGAAGTTTACCCTAATAGTGATGACCAAAACGTTCAAGGTAAATAAAAATGAATAATAAATTAAGTCATTTGTATTTCACTATTTAATAATGTCTACATTTATATGTCCTATTTTAGATATAAACGATCGACTTTCATCATATAATAACGTAAATGGAATTTTTGATGAGTATATAAATATATTTAAAAATGACAAGCGATTGTCAAAAAATCATTGTTTTTCAGATTATTGATGATAATGATGAACTATCCTTTAAGGGAACAATTAAATAAACTGTTTTTATCCTATATGTGATTTTTTAAGTAACTATTATTATATAATTATATCTTATTCATGTAGCTATTTATTTATTTTAATTCCAGAAAAAGCTACGATGGAATTATGAATAAAATGATTGAAAATTGCAAATTCGTTTCTATTTATATAAATCATATGCAGGGGGGGTGGTGATCTAGAGTCGATATAACTCCTACTACTACTTAGGCTGCATATATATGTTAATAGACTTCACGAATATGAAGACGAATCATTAGAAAAGATTGAAATTTAATAAGACAAAATTGTATTGCGTGTTATTTGAACAGACCACACTAACTTATAATTTCTGTTCATTGTATGTATGTATTGTTCATATTATACATCTGTTTGTTCTTGTAAATATTGATATTGTAATCTATAATTACTACTTGTTTTTAATAATTCAATATATATATAATAGCCACGTATTCATATTGTATGGTATTTCCCAAATAATTAAATGCATCGATATGTATGGTCACTTCAACGTATAGTAGTGTATAATAAATAATGATAGAATGTGTTATGATTTGTTCATTACAGTATACACAGTAGGTTAGAACGGAAACGGTATTGTCACAATCGCATATATAATAATAGAAAAATAATGAGCTGTTATGATCTATTTAGAGGTGCAGCCTGTCAGGATTGTAACACTAAAATGAGATTCGACCGAACGGCTCTGCCTATATTCTTACACAATTTAAAAAATTATGATTTGCACGTTGTGTGCCAGGCAGCTTTAGGAAAGATGAGTATAGTATATAAGCAAATGTTTTTATTGCTATAATCCATTGGTACCACTCAACGCTACAACGATGGTCAGGTTGATGCGGCACGAAATCCCGCTTTTCAATAACTTTTTAATTTTATGTCTTGCATATGTTGACCCTACCGGATCATGTAAAGAGATCCTCACAGCGAAACAGACTACACATACGGGCACTGTGCAGGCCGTTTCCACATGTTCATCGTGTCAACAAACCCATACATTAAGCACTCATTACTGTCCGAAATGTAACATTTTTATTGAAAATTTTGACACCAGCGGTTGCTTCGTTGCAAAACATTTTAACCTGACAGGCCTCCAAACATGACACTCTAAAGTACTAGATAATATGCAAAAGAAGTGGGTTGAAATCCACCAATCTACAGATGAAGGTAACTAAAAAATTGTTTATTTAATTAGTTATTCACTTATTTCAAATTAGACTTAAAATTTTCCAGTGATATAGAATACTCAGATTCTTCCACAAGCATAAGTTTGGCAACTAAAAGAAAAGCCGCAAGTTTTGTTGCAAGTTTTCAAATTGTAAAGTTAATACTTCCTAATTTATTAAATAATCAATAAATATTTTATTTCAAGGTTCTAATGCGCCTAAAAAAAGCCCCGTTGTAGTGCTACCAGCCGTGCCATATGTTATTTCTATATATATATAGATATCTTACAACTGCAAGACATCCCAGTATTGCCGTTGAATAAAACATTTACAAACTATGTAAACCTTTTTAGTGGTGACCCTAATTTAACTGGTATTCAAACTTGTTTTAAATTAATTGATCACAATGGACATGTTTTTTGTTTTGATGGCACCTTATAGATTTCTTTAATAAGTATTTACTTTTAAATCATGGTTTTGTAATAATATTTTTTACTGTATTTCAATTACTTCACCATTAATTATATCATCAAAATATTAAAATACATTTATGTATTTATTTATTTTCAGATAAACCCTCTTTATCTGTTAGTGGACGACAATTTAATATGAAAAATAGGAAATTAAATATGATTAATATAGAAAGAAAAACTATTGAACCATTACAAGAATATTTTGATGATATAATTAATGTTGAAGTAATTGAAATAGGCAAAAATATTATTGTTGATTAAATAAAACATTTACTTTACAGCTTATATATATATATATTAGAATCATTTCATTTAGATTGTACCAATCGTTTCTGCTATTTCAATTACTTCGACATTAATTATATCTGTTCATTAAATATGAACAATAAATATATTGTGTTACTTACTTTATTATGACAGACTTTCATCCTGTCCTTTAGATATTCTTTTTGGACTATACTTCTACTCTATTTCAATTACTTCAACATTAATTATATCTGTTCATTAAATAAATATTGTGCTATTCACTTTATTGTTTAAAATAATTCAATATATATACTATATATTAATAGCTATATATTCATATTGTATGGTAAATTTTTAAAGCTTACCTCGTTTAATTGAAGAGAATTGTTAATAAACTTTCAACCTGTGTTTTATTAAAATATCACGTATTATTTTCACAATTTTATCCACAATAAAAATAGGATAGAACTGTAAATGTAATCCAACAGACACGTACATTTGAATAAATGGTTTACATAACATGTCACCTCGTTAATCAGAAAAAATTGTACAAAGTGATCCACTTTGTACATCCTTGATATCAATTTCATTGTTTTGGTAATAACAAGATTTATGTAAAACTACTTTGATCTAAAGAGTTCGTGCGTTTATTCACCTTGTTATGTTAGCTGTATAATAACAAGTTTTATGTAGCACTATTTTGATCTTAAAAGTCCGCGTCTTACTTAGTCACCTTGTTATGTCTGTGTGTGTGTGTTGGTGATAGATAATCTGACGCCGAGTGGTACTTTGTCACACGCATGTCGAAATAATTGACACGGCAATTTTATGGGCGCATTGGAAATGATCGGAAGAATTTGCGTAAACATAGTCGAATCAATTGCTCGAGGCTTATGTGCAGAACTGCCAGGAGAAATGCTCACGAAAGGAAATGAAAAGCTGAAGACTGTGACTTACATATCACCAGCTCTCAAAGATTCATGGAGATCAACTGACAGGAGCCTCATCTGCAGATGCACAAACGTGGTGTCAACAATTTGTGATGAAAGCATTCATGATAGTTTTCACAAGATTATTTGATAAACCAATCTTGTATGTAATTTTTAGAGTGCTCAATCTCGCTAGTCTAAAAAAACTTGAACTTCCAAAGGATCTTCTAGAGTCGTTTCTGGTAGCATTTAAGATTTAAAAATTTAATAATACAAATGCAATTTGCTCAGAACATTATGAAGAAACCCACTACCTTTTTATCTTATTGCATATTGTTGCAAATTACAAAACCCAATAAAATCTCAAATATTCATGGAGATCCCTCAATCCGAAGAAGATTCGCATCCCTGAGATAACCTCTAGTGTTCCCACCTACATGTACTTAACAATATTCTTGAATTAACTGTGACTTCTGTTTTATGTTTGTATTTGTAATTGGTAATTTCAAGAATAAAGTCAGTCTTTCCCCTTTAGCAATATAATCAATTACCTTTAAACTGATGAATTTCAAGTATGAATCCTACTAACTTTTAATTCAAAACAAATATAATTTCTCACAAATGTAAAATCTACAAGGCAGCAGGAAACTTACAGACACATGGATGGTGCCATTTTCGGATTGCTCATTAAAAAATTAAAGTTACACCCCAAAAAATGGATTATTGGAACTGAAGTACCGGCAATTCCTTTATTTTCTATTATTAAACAACATTACACTAGTTACACAAACTAGGCAGGTTAGACATTAAACGAGTATTTTAGGCAATACTCTGCTGTCCAACTACATGCCTGCAGCCAGTCTACATTGCAATGGTAAACCTTTGCTAATTGTCTATAGGCGTAACATGACTAGTCAATAAATCTCTTGCTTGTTTAGTTTTTACTTTTACCACTATGAAGGGCTGTATGCAGTTAAGTGTCAGTCCCCCTGAATGAAGAACAATTGGTATAGAAAGATTTAAACAGATTTTGCTAAAACAATACAGGTATGTAACAAAAAATAGCAATACTAATAATTAAAGCTGTGTTCTGGTTTATTGCAATAATTAAATTTTAATATATTAAGTCTAAACTTTATCGAGGTGGAGGAGGAATAGCAGTTCTATATTGTGGGTCGATTGCCATTTCTTGTTTACCCAGTATGATACCAACTTTCTTTGAACTCTTAAAAGTCATAATTAGTCCGAAATCTACAAAGAAAAGTCATCTTATGTGTTTATCGTCCACTGACATCTCCAATTACAGAATTTATCACAAAACTACAACATCTTATTGCCTTTAGACAAATTATGAACTCTTAAATATGAAAACAAAGACACCATCTTATTTCATTAATTGCTCAATGAACACAACATACAGCAACATGCAAGAAAACCAATTCATATTGGTGGCCATCTGATTGACCTTGTTTGTTCAAACCAGGAAAGTCCCACTATCAGTTACACTGATGTCTTCTATTCAAACAAATTGGACCACTACGACATTTTTTTCAAATTACTTCCTATATAACATCGAACACTTGTCTGAAACTACTTCTCATGACAACTTCATAAGGTTGACTTACCAACTTTCTGTAATGACATTTCCACTGCATTAGCGTCTGTGACTTAGTCACTGTTGATGAACTTGCTGAAAAAACTGATCATCAAATTGTTGATTTACATGCACATTACACTAAAATAAAACCATTACTATCTCTGATCCTTGGATGACACAGGAGATTATGAAAAAACGAAGGCTTATATGTCGATTAGAGAAAAAAGCTTAACTCTTTAGTGATCCTGAAGATACCACTCAATAACACATTGTTGTACACGAAATTAGTTCCATGATAAAAATGGCAAAAGAAAACTACTCATTTTCAAAAATGCTCTCACCTTCAGGAACAATCAATATTAAAACATTATTCACAACAGTCAACAATCCACTTGCAAATCCTAAACAAGCTAATATAAAACTTGCAGAATACTTTTTATCCAAAATTGACAGCATTCGAGCAGCTCTAACTAAAATTGAAACACCAAATCTAATCTCCAACGAAATACCTTGTGCAATTGAAGTGTTCCAGCAGAACACATTAAAAAGGTCAAGAAAGTAATCTTCAGCTTTACTATCAAAACATCAAGAGTGGATCCTATTCCACAATGTCTTCGCAGTCTCTATACTGCAACTGTTGTCTGCTATAAAAACCATTGTCAATCAATTGTTCGTTCTCTGAAGAAATCTTTCCATATGTCCACAAGAAAGCTCACTCTTATTATTAAGAAACCTATTCTGGACAGGGACACCTTATCTAACTAATCTCCACTTCATTGGTAATACCATTGAAAGAGTAGCTGCAAATCAAATTTGCCAACATTTATCAGAGCGCTCTCTTTACTGCACACATCAATCGGCCTCACCACAGTGTTGAAACTGCTCTTGTCTCTGTAACTGATTCCATATTGAATGCCTTAGACTCTATAAAACGTGTTGCACTTGTGCTTTTAGACGTATCGGCAGCTTTGACACCACTGACCATAACATTCTACTGAAAACGCTAAATAATTGGTTCAGTATCCATTATAGTGCAGCAAGGTGGATAGAAGATTACTAATCTAATTGACAATTTACAGTTCGAATTGATCAGAAAGAATTAGTGAGCTACAATCTCTCCCATGGTGTACCTCAAGGCAGCGTATTAGGTCCCATATGTTTCACAGCTTATACCAGTTTATTATCTAAAATAACTGACTCTCATGGTATTCAATACCACTTATACACTGATGATACTCAATTATAGCTCACACTAGATTACAGTGACACAGAGCTGGTTATGCAGTTAGAAGAATGCCTGGAATCTATATATTGTTGGATGTCAGCTAACAAGCTCAAACTGAACCCATCGAAAACAGTGACATTGTTCTTTGCCTTAATAGAATTGAAATAATTCCAACCAACAGTGCACAAAACTTAAGAGTAGTATTTGACAACTCTCTCTCATTCAATGATCATGTAGTATTGTGCAGATCATGCAGTATCATTTACTGGGTGAGACAGATAAGAAGCATAGCCCGTATTTTACCAAGAGCCTGCATAAAAAGCTTGATTAGTGCTTTTGTTACATTGAAGCTTGATTTTTGCAATACTGTGTTAGTCAATCAATCTAAAAAATATTGGCTAAATTTCAAAGGGTTCAAAATGCAGCGGCTCCTCTGTCTATTGGATCACCTTGGAGAACTCCCACTGTTCCCTGCTCAATACACTCTATTGGCTGTCTATTAAAAACAGATTCACTTCAAGATTATTGTCCTCACACACCTATATATATTAATAATTATATATAATAATATAGGTATTTATAGATGCCCTATGAAAAAAGAGTGCTAAATAGGAAACTGAAACTACAGGAGTAGCAGGAATCATCTTTGAAATGTTTCAAGTGTGATACTTTTGTCAAGTAAGTATTTATATCTTTAAACAAGAAATTTCTTCTAGAAAGTCATTTAACAATTTTTTTACTCATATAGGTACACAAGATTCCAAAGACTTAATAAGTAATGTGTTGGTATTTTAGGCCTGAAGATATGGCCCAGCTTGGAGATTCCTTGATGCTGAAGTCTTTCTGATACCTCAACTCCAATGGCCTGTTCCCTACATCTGCAAAGTTCTTCATTGCTGGTGTCACCATGCTGCATCATCCAAATGCATGCTCAGACACTATCAAGTCAATACAACTAATGCGGCATGCACTGGACACCACCCATGAGATAACAAAATTTATAAAACAGTCTCCCTAATAAAATTCAATTTTTGATTGATTGAAATCTGAATTAGCACCTGAATGTCCAGTAATTAGGATCTTGTGTCCAAGTGAATGGACTGTTAGAGTGCAATTTTGTTGTCAATAATATAAAATTATGCACCACTATATCAATGCTGGAAGGAGTCCCTAGAATAAGTCAAAGACATTGAAATAAAGGCAAGAATGAGGGGGTGGCTATGCACCTGATGACATTTGATTTCATTTATGGAGTACTCTTGGGCCACCTAATTTTAGCACATAGTGATAATCTTAGCCAGACTCTCCAAAGGGGATATATCCATTGCAGGACAGCACATTGCCACCATACAGTTAAAACATTGGAATCACTCAGAAATTATGAGTAATTCAAATTATTTTGGGCTTAGACATAACTTATAAAAGAAAAACCTGGATATCAATGAACCTACCTTACCCAGAAAGAAGAAGACACTGAAGTGGTATGAGATAGGAGATAATGCCTATCTTCAAATTTATTTTTTGATAGTTTGGACATGATAATAAGCACAATAAAAACTAGATTCGGTCAAAAAAGAATAGGCAGAATATGCAACAATTTATAACAGCTTTTAATAAAAGCATCTCAGGGTAAAAACTATGATGCAAAATGGACAGCAGAAGCTAACTTCTTTTCCACTGATTTTGATAGTATTGCACAATCAAGGGTACAGCTACAGATTTAAAGAATAATATTATATTGATAGTAAACTGTTTTTGCAGATTAACACTGGCAGAAAATAAGGTTTTCCTACAGATTATCATAGTTTCTAAGTTGATAATTGTAATGCTGGCCACAAATGTGCGGAGTGAGAGAATATTTAACTGATGAGTTTTTATTTCAATTTTTTGGTTAATTTTAATGCTACTTTACTATTTTTTGGATGTATGTATAATACACAAATTATTTGTATTGTATATATATATATGGGTTTTTATATCTTTTTAATCACTACAGCGAGCAAATAATGCGAAATGCATTAGATGAAGCTTATGACCTCATGGAAGTAGGAATCAGCATAGTAGGACCAAAGATAAATAATCTTAGGTACACAGATGACACTACTCTAATAGCATGAAGCAAAGTAGGTTTAACATCTCTTATAAGTAAGATAAAGTCAAACTCAATGTGAAAAAAACTAAGTTAATGACTAATGCTAAAAAAGAAGTCTTCCAAATCGATGAAGAGCAAATAGAAGTGGTCAAGACATTTAGGCAACTGGGAGTGCAGATAACACCATCAGAAGGATGCAGAAAGGAAATTAGAAGAAGAGCTGCAAGGCAAGAAACACAATGACTGGGTTAAGATCTATTTGGTATGACAAAAACATCAATAAAGGCCTAAAGAAAAGACTAGTCCGTGCATTAGTCCATCCCATTTTTATGTATGGGTGTGAATCATGGACTTTAAACAAAAAAAACAGGAAAATGATTGACACATTCGAGTTATGGTGTTGGCAGAGAATGCTACAAGTTAGCTGGATGCAACACATGACCAACAGAAATGTATATAAAGAGATTGGACCAACAACACTGATCTGCTCTACCATTATCTCCAGAACAAAACACAATAGAGAAAAGAATAATGACAGGGAAGACAGAAGGAATGAGGAGAAGAGGTAGACCAAATACAAACTGGATTTAATGCAATTGCAGAAATACTAGAAAGAATCTGGGGAACATTCAAAATATGTCAGAGGATCATGTTAAATGGAGAAAATTCATCCTGGGAGTCGCTAAAAATCGGCCTTGACTTGACAGCACCAGGTAATATATATGGGTATCTGTAAAATATGTCATTTTTAATGAGTGGTAGCATACCATAGCCTTAGCATGAGTTACTTAAGTATGTCCTGTATAAATATGTGTATAATACAAAATAAATTAAACAAGTCATCATTTAAAAATGCCTTAATTGCTCTTTTTGTAGAATGGCCACAGCAATTATAAATAGCTTCTGTCAGCTCTGAGATATTCATCATAGATTTTATAACAGTTAGAACTGTCTTCATCTAGCACAGAACAAGCTAAACCTTGACAAAGAATTAGTGTCATCATAAGAATTATACCCATTTACAAGCAGTTGAACAAGGCCACAAATACTTTCAAGTCCAGAACCTACCCCAGTATATCTGCCAAATCATTAAATGTATGTGTCAAGAATCTCAGCACATAAGAGTTTAAATTATGTTCTGAGAATGACTCTCAATAAATAAAATATTTTTTATGTGTCAAGAATAACTCTTGGTCAATAAATTATTAAAATGATGATGGAGCCATCACCTTAGATGGTCACATGTTCTCCCCTTCTGCAGTAGATGGTGCTGGTACCAACTCAACCAGTCCCACACTTTCTGACACAGAACATGCTTCAAGTGATAATGGAGCCACCATCTTAAATGGTCATATGTTCTCCCCTCCCAAAGTCAATGGTGCTGAACCAAGTTCTATTTATCACTTAGCCTATTTTATGGATTGTCTTTAACACAAAAGGTAGACCTACCTTGGTAAAGCAATGTCTTTTTAAGAGGAAGGGAAAGTCTTTTGAGATGTTAACCACATTAGCAAAAGACAGACTTTAATTGTTGTGGTTTACTATAGATGATCTGAATGATATTTTAGATGGAAATTGTAAGATTAGCAGAGACAATCTGAAACTTAATTGTGTTCCCTTTCAGGATGCTGAAAGTTGTTGTTTTATTAATGAATCATAGTTATATATTTTTTAATTGTGTGATTGGAAGTTGGTCCAACAGAGGCAAGATCAGTCTTGATGGTTGCACGTCAAAATGTCACCATGACAAAATATTACCAAATCCATAACTAAAAAAATTAATTTTAATACAAACGTTTGTTTATATATACAAATGTATATCAATATAATTATTAAATGGATAAATAATTAGTCTCCTTAGATGGATGGACATCAGAATCAGTTTTATTTATTATTCCCTTCTTGACATATAGGTATAGTGACAATCCTGCCAAATAGTAGAAGATAGTTATAACAGAATGCTGGAAGCAGCTTATGGTTCCATCCAGGAAGAGGTTTAAGACCCATTAATAGGGAAAGTTAGGATCTTCCAAAGACAACAGTCCAAGTAGCTTAATCGAATCTGACTCAATAAATTAATTTTTATATAATATTTTATATTTACTGATTGAAACCAACATTACATAGTAAATTTTTTGTAAAACAGTAAAAGTCTTCTAATATTTTATGGTTAAAATACATATAATTGCTTATTATAGTGTGGTTTTTATTCTATTTTGTACCATTAAGTTTTTGTTTTATGACTATAGTAGGCTATGTCTATGAGTATGAGTTTAGCCCTTTTAGTTTTAAACAAGATCTGTTCACTTCACATGATGAGCTAATTTTTATATATAAATTAGAGATATACAGACCTGTTTACTTCATAAAACAAAATGTAGTAGATTTAGAAACAAATGGCCATAGTCTCTCATATAGTCATTGACATTATTATTGCACACTATATAGTTATATATATTAAACATTGTTATTATTATTAATAGTATATAAAATAAATTACTATAATTATAGCATAGGGCTCATAATTATCTGTTTTTTAAAATACTGAAAAAGTCATATGACATGTGGAGGTTAAGCCTGGGGGCAAAACACCTCAAAATTTGTAATGTTTAAAAATTGTATTAACACTTGTTAAATTTTAATTGTAGAAGTAAACTGCAGGTATCAATAAAAAATAGCTAAAATCTTGGGTGTGACCATGCCATAGTCATAGTCTATGACTATGGCATTGTCACATCCAAGATTTTATAATGCTACAATGGAATTATACATGATCCTTCTAGTAATAATTGTATTCTTATACATCATCCATGGTCATGAACTTGGAGTTGATTTATGAATCAGATGTCATTGCATCATATGATAAGAATATGACAAAAACAATACGTAATATTAAAAACAGTAATAAATATATGTTAAAGTGTTATTACCTGCTTTCATAAAACCAATAAGACCTCCTGCCAATAACAATACGCCATAAAGAACAGCAACAAAATCCATTTGTCCAGCAAAAAAATAAAAAAATTATAAAAAAGGGTCAATTCAATATTAAATAGAAATTCAATAAAATAAACAATATATAGAAAATTACGTTAAGGTTATATAACATATTGTGATATTGAGCTCGTTTTATGTAAAAAAAATATCTCAAAGGTGTTTTATAATGAATTGATATTTAAAGAGCAAATGTAAATGAACAAGTATCCTCTATATATATATAAGGTCTTTGTATATTTAATAAAAAACGCGGAACTCTAAACTGAGCTCACTAAAAGTGATAACTTGTATGGCTTTTTTTATATTGCAATAGTATTTATTTTTATTTATATTGTATTTGTATTGACATTCGTCAACATTAAACCAATAACTATGAAGACTCTACTGCAAGCAAAAAATTTAGAATTTAATAAGTGTAATTTTTTATTATTTAGGAAACCAGAAATGGCATAACTCATTATTAAATAAAATATAATATGATATTTATATTCCACCATAGAATACATATATTAATTTATATTTAATAATGTGATAGCTTTTTTAGTATAATTTTAAATTATTATATAACTATGATGTAATTATTATACATATTTTAATAAGCTTAAATTTTCCTAATTGTAATACATTCGAAATTGTCATCATTATATTTATGTTGTGTTTTTAAAATTATAAATTTTTTATCTCCGCGAAAAAGGTTTCCAATTTACCAAAACGTACATTGCAGAAATTTTCTGAAAATGTTTATTCTAATTGCATACTTTTTTCATGCAGGTCTGCTAAACATCATATTTTGTAGTCCACATTAAAAGGTATTAAATGGCTTATGGAAAAATAAGCAATTGGTAAATTAAAAGAATCGTACAAATTTTTTAAACGTCTTTATATTTGGGTGCATATTATGATTGTAAAGATATATATTGTACATTACAACAACCTTCAAATGATTCATCTCAACGAGTACAAATAAATTTAAACTAAAAGTGTAAGTCCCTATCTTTACCCACTTTCACTTTCGGTTTTTATTTTTAATATTTTCTTAATAAGTATTAAGCCATTTATAAAAATTCGAATTTTTGGCTAATGAGAACATATATATATTAATGTTAACGATAATGTTACTTATAGTGTATTATTGCAGCGTAATTGTATATTTTATCAATGTCACTGTATTATATGTGTTGATTATATTTCTAACTAGAATATTTACATAATTTATTAAATAATTTTCCTAATTTTCCTAATTTTCTAATATATACACATACATATATATATGTGCTTTACGTATATATATATTATATGTAAAGAAGTTCGACTAGGAAAAAAGAACGTAAACCTAAATACTTTCGGTTTCGGGCGCTGCCGATAGATTATTATTTATTATTACAGTGTTTAGCTTATTTATACATATATGTAATTAATAAAGTTTTTTTTAGAGAAAAAAGTTTTCTCTTCTATATATTAGTGTGCTCGAACGGATAGTTCGTGACATATAATGCATGGCAGCTAAGAAGCTAGGTCCACCTCGTGTCAGGGGTAGGAGCTTGAAGAGTACCCCAACAAGACGCATGATTGAACACGAATAGTCATAATATGACAGAGGCTCTTCTCCACAGCCCCCAAAGGAAAGGATGATTAGGAAATCAAATACAAAGAGAAAGGAAATTTTTACTAAAAAATCTGCTTTTTTTTATAGATTTAGCCTATTAGGAAAATTCCCAATAATCTAAACCGTCTAAAACTCACAGGAAGGGTTATGCGCACTCATTGACTATTTACTTATCCTTTTGTCTCATTCATTTACCATTTATTATATTATGAGCTCTCACTGACTAACTACATAACTATTTGCTTATCGCTTCTATCTCATGCATTCACCATTTATTATATTATATGTTTCTATGTTTAGTATTATTATTTGTTCCACATGATATGCATATGTTACTATTTACATTCTTCACATTGCATTACTTGTTGTCTAACCATACGTTTATTCATTTGTTTCAGATAATTTTTCAATGATCATTTCCACTAATACAATAATTATCTGGAAACAAGCTCTTCTTTATTACCCATCAATTTTCACTTCTTCGGACGATGAGGCCGCACTTTGCTCTTCCGCTGCTGTTTCACCAACCAACTTAGATAATAGTTAATTTAAGAGAATCATTTTCCTGCAGTGGTAAGGGAGAAATAACACCTAGGAAAAAAACCCAGTATAATTTGATATTCACTGCATTCGTTGACTCACTTCTCACATACAATATATAAGTGATATCATTGTCCTATTCCTTTGACAGTGAAGTGTGTAGATTAAAATATATTTCTGTCAACACTTAGTAGGGAGCAGCAAGGTCTGTTCACGTTACATCAGAGAGTATTGATGTATGTTTCGGCTCAATGATACTCATTGATTTTTTTCAACTAGGTCGTGGGTTAATGAAGTCACATTTCGCCTGCAACAAATTGATCTAACGATCGGACTAAAGACCGATTCACATTACTTCCGTGAAGATATTGGCCATCAAGAAGAAAGTAAGCAAACACCTAAGCATGCAGGCCAAATACTCAAGAGTGCAGTAAAAAAGGTTTAAAAAAGTTATTTACGCAGAAAAATAATCATGCAAAAGACTGAAATCAGTAGTTAAACAAATTTCAACTATACGAAAACTAAAAATGTTTCTATTGGTCAAGATATTATTATCACGGTTGTTTAAATGTACTTAGTATGAAAAAGAACCGCAATTATTAAATAATTGCTGATTGAATTGGCTTGTCTTGTTTTGCCTTGTATTAATTTGATTAGTCATATATATGAACTGATATCATAAATAAAGTAGAACATAAAGTGTGGTAATGCTTCAATTTTAGAATTGTGTGGTAATTAAATTAATAATGTAGTTATCCATAATCATATTATATATATAATATGAAATATCACTATGGATATGGAAAGATTTATAACAGATAAAGCTCAGGAACTTTTATATGGAAATTAAATAAATGAAATTCAAAAGTATAGTCATATTTATAGTGCTACAGATCGCAATTACCGAGATACACAACTCAAAAAGAAGCTTTTGCTAATATTTTGGTTGAATTAAATTCAAATAAGATTTTTAATAATTTTTTAACAAATAAAATAGAACACGCTATGTAAAGTAAATATTAATGGTCTTTCTTATTTTCTTAAAAATCATAGTTCAATAGATGTCATTTTAAACAATTTCATTAATGAAATTCCCATAATTTTATTTTTAAATAAACAATTCTATTAGAGAGAAGGTGGCGGATATTTCTGTAAACATTCAGATGTATCTCCACAATCTCCACTATTTCCTCTCTTTGTGAAAGTCCTCTAAAAATCCACCATTGACATTTTCGAGAAACCTTATTAATAACAAAAGCAATCGATATAGCTATCAACGCTTGGAAATACAAAAGGATATGCACAGACTCTTTGTATATATTCTATTGTATACATACTCCCATTTATTCACACGGATAATGTGAGCGACACTTGCATGCTATATTTTGATTTATATTTTCTTACAGCTTTTTCGTGGGCATGTTTAAGCACATCTTGACCGAAGTCCATCGTGCAAACGCAAATAATGTAAATAGGGCTTAACCATACTTGAGAGGCCTAATTCTCAAGGCTAATGAGAGGCTAAGATTCTGTACTCGCAACTTCCATATATTTACGAGGCAGAGTTTAAGAGTGTATTAGCTAGTATGCTTGATCATTTGAAGTCTTACGTAAAGCAAGGCAGTACATGTAACAGGGTGTTAGTTGGTGTTAATTCTTTATTATTTGAAATTGTTCGCGATCGTTCAGTGCCTACATATCACGGCTAAAATAGCATTCGTAATAGAAACTCTATACTTTCTGATCGTATACGACATAAGCAAACAGTCAATTATTTAAAATGTTGTGAAAGCCAGTATAATTCCAATGATTATTTTAGGTGGGCCGATTTATTTGCACTACATCACTCTGAGCTGACGGATGTTTCAAGATGGCGTACGTTATTCAGCATATGGGTAATAGTTTATGTTTCACAGTTACTGAGTTTTTCTTTAGTGTGGGTCAACTGCGCCAGTTTTAACGTCAAATTCTATTTTTTTAATGTTTTCTAATGATCGAATAATGATAAAACACACCCACTACGTGTTCTAATGCATTCCGGAAATATATATATTATAAATATAAAATTTATATCGCAATTAGTAGATTGCTTTAAGCATTTGAAAAAGAAAGTAACGTACACGTTCTACATTTCCATTCTTTAGGTATTACTCAATTATAAAAATTTACTTTCTTAAATCGTAACGCACCATAATAAAATATTTAAATAATGAATTCAATTTAGAAAATGATGAATTATGATTTCATTTAAACAAAACTGAACATTATTAATTTTATGACATTATTATCTGTACATTACATTACGTGGTAATTTTAATTAAATATTTGTGTATCCAATACAAAATTGCGATAATATTATTCAATAAAAAAAATGTTTCCGTAACTGTAAGATTACTTATACGCAACCCTTTAAATAATCAACTTTATACAAAAATATTCGTAAAAAGTTTTGAATTGTTGGTTAAGATAAAAAAAGTTTTTTGCCATGTTTATCACGATATAAATTTAATCTGGAGTCCGTAAAGTTCCCGATACTATAAATATTTTATTTCGTTATTGGTATTTTTTGAAAACTACTTTACAAATTTTTACGATATTTTCAATATAAAGTTTTTTAAACAGTAATTACGTGTATGGTCCATGCGTCAATATTATACTTTTACTTATCTTTTTATCCCATTTAACGTGTTGCTTTACTATAAGCTAATATAATCTAATATAACAAATAAATCAATTAATAAAATTCATCGAGAAACTAAAGAAATGTATTTAGCTAAATGATAAATGGTAAGAAATGGATTTTATATATCCGACAGGTTTATGTTAATAAATTCCTCCGGCTTAGGTAATATATTATAGAATAACTTAAAAGGCCGAATGATTCAAATAATGTTTCTTTCAAACAAAATCTGAATTATTTAATCAAATCTAAATCGATTTTTAAGTGATATAATAAAATTTAAAAAAATTATAGGCCCGGTTGCACAATTGTTTCGTAATTAGACGCTTGTATTAGTCTTCATTGACGTAATTTTATGATAATGTAGTAAATTCGGTTGCACCAACGTGGAGTAAATAGCGTCCTGGGAAACACCACACGTGTTTGTATCTATTAATAGAGACCACTGATTATTTTGGCTATCTGTATTTTAATTTTGTTTACCAATGACACAATGTTTTGTAATAACTTAATTTACTTCCAGTTGCACCAATTTAACGTATTATTCAAGTTCTCCGGAAGTGTAACTTTTAATCGCTCAATATGCTTTAATATACCACAGCCAAATTCCAAAATGCAATAGTTTCTTATTTCTTCTTGAAACAAATCATTACTATTACGATATATCGTACAATATAACATAACTGCATCCCTGCCTTAGATCTAAAATTATGTACATGAAAGTCCATATTTTTCTATTTTCGATTACTTCGTAGCTTTCTTTTAAGAACTCTGATAAAACATTTTTTTCTAATGGCTACAATTTTTTATTTTTTTCATTGGCAATTCCTACACGACTTAAAAAATGGAATGCGAAAAATCCAGTGAACACAGACGAAATAACTGAATTATGGTGTCCAATAATTAACGCAGGGTTCATTTATCTAGTAAGAAATATGGATTATCCATGAGACAACTATGGAGTGGGATACTATAAGGAGCGTGAACAAGAGGAAATCCAACAAGACACCCCTAACATTTACCGCAAGCGTATTGGTTCAATAAGAAAGCTAGGTCAAGGAAATATAGTAACTAATACAAATAACTTATACAAGGGACTAAAGTAAAAAAAAAATTGAATACGTTTACTTAATAATGGAAAATCATAGTATTTCGAAGAAACCATGCATATTCAGCTACCTATTTTGATCAAATGTTACAGCTTGAGAATAACCAATTATAAAGTAAGTCATTTTAGGAGAAAAAAAAATTAAGAGCTCATCGACTGAGGAATCATTGAACGCTTGAGAGAAGATCCTGTATTTTTGCGTATTATTGCTGTTGCTAGAAACTATTAATAAAATAATCTATTTGTGGGTATATAAAGCGCTAAATAAATATGTATAAGTATGTTAAAATAGTTTATTAGATAATAATAAATATAAAAGTTACAGTAAATATCGCATTTCAAATACAGAATGATTTTGTTTAAACTGCTCAATACAAGTTCTACCATAACAACGCAATAACGCAGTATATTTAACATTTTGCATTTTTTAGCTTTTGTTTATTAGTATTTCGTTATAATGTCACGAAAAGCAATAAGATGTACAATAGAAATTAATATAAGTAAAGTGAGCATAAATTCACAATACGTTTATTTATTTCATACCCGTAAAATATTTAACATTGTCTTTTTGATGATTGTAATTAGCCATAATTGCAATATTTTATTTATGTCTGGTGAGCTGATTTTGTCTGATTTCCCTAAAGCTAAATCTAACAGAAATAGTTATCAGGGCCACATCCAAAAAATGTAAAGGACAGAGTCCAAACAAGTACAAAGAATAAGGGAACAATAAACTAACTTCTTCAGGTTGAGGTATCATATGGTTTCAGAATTTTTATATTAGCCATTAGGGTTCCAAAATTAAAAAAAGGCACATGTCAGTAATATATATTTAGAAGTAAAATAAAATGTGAGTAAAAAACTCTAATTAGTTAAAAGGGCACTTTGTTTTTATTGGAGGGCTTCCAGAAGTAATGGAACCCCCCTGTTACAACCTCTCTATTCTAGAAGTAATGGAACCCCCTGTTACAACCTCTCTATTCTATATATAGTCTATAATGATTAATGTAGGTTTTTCATGACCATAAATACATATAATTATAAAATAAAACTTAATAATTCTTTTAAAAATAAGAAAAGTATTTGGATCCCCCTGGAACCTAATGTTGGTTCTGTCTTTTAAAATTATAAATAATTTTTATTAAATTTCTAACATTAATTTACTTATTTTTTATTATCATAATTAATTCATATAATTTGTAAATATACTTATTAAATTTTATTATAATTATACATTTTATTTTAAAGTAATTATTTTTAAAAAATAATAATAAAAAGAATTTTTATATAAATTTATTGTAATCAAATAAAGCAATAAATTATTAAATTAATTAAATATTTTTCTCTTAATAATAGCATATAATACTATTAACAATATTCTTATCATATTCTTAAATAATATTTTTAGTAATCCTCTAGATTCCTATAATCATAATAAATATATATTTATTTAATTTAAGTATAATATGTTTAAGGATTATTTAATGTTTTTTAATTGTTACATTGGCAGTAAAAATATTTATGTTAAATATTAAATACAGTTCATATCTAATATATATTTTACAATTTTGATTATTATTCTATTAATTATTACTATTAAAAAAATAATAGCTGACTGTTATTAATATTATTCATATTAAATATACTCTTAAATATATGAAACTTATTATATAAAATATATATTTTAATATACATTACATGTTTTTTAGATATACAAATTATATTATAGTTTTAATTCAGTAAAAAATTAAACAGATAATAATAACAATTACAAATAATTTCTCTTAATGCTATCATTCTTTTTACATTCTAAAGCATAATTTAACATGTATAATTTAATATCATTAATCTTTTACTGTATAATTTTTTTTATTGTTTTGGTTTCAGTTTTGTAATATTCTTATTTAATATTTATTTTATGCATACTAAATGTATATAAAAATGTGCATTTTGTGTATAAAATACATATAATGTAATATTTTTTATTCTGTTGCTGAGGAAGCATGGTAATGAGTTGTTACTTACAATTAGTATATATTAATATTATAAGAATCTGTCAGTTATATTCATGTCAAATGAATGTTGTTAATTACTTTAGGATTCACTTAACCATTTATCTGTGGAGATATTTTGGTAGGGTTTGCTCCTTGGAGGAGGGAGGTTTTTTTTACCTCACCCTCTCCTCAAAAACAAACTTCCTATAATCTAATTAAGCTGAAATGTGGTATATAGATACCTTCTGAAAACTTGTTAAGCTAGTTTTATTTTCAAAAATTTTTATCAATTAATATAATTTTGATAACCTGATTACAACATGATCCAGTTTTTATGAAAACTATGGGAAAATAATCATATTGTGTATGCAATATATTGACCCATATGCTATAACATCTGATACCAGATCACAAGATCTATAATTGTTTGGCATATTCTTAATATTATACTACTTGTATAAATTATGTATAAGTAGTATAAATTACTCTAAATTGCAGGTTATTTTAATAATTAATTTTAGTATTTAAGTTAAACATATATTTTAGGATAAATAATTTTTTTCGATTAATGTTGCAAGTTTTAGCTTCTAATATCATTGGCAAGTAAGAAAACCCAGGGGGTGTAAAATAGTTAAATAATAACACAATTTTCTCTGGTATGTTTAAATATATATATATATATATTTTTAGTTAGATAAAAGTATTTTAGCTACTGAGTAAAAAAAAGGGTTTGCATCATTACATTATTTAATCAAAAACTTCATTTATTTGAAGAAAATAAATGGTATAACCCTCCCTCTCCACTGAGCATTGGTTAAGAGATCTATCATTTTAAAATAAAAAATTAATGCTAATATAGGGATTACAAAATGTAAATAATTAATTAATGTAACCTAATACAAAGAGTAGCATATTTTTATAATATCTTATCTATTTTTAATATTTTCAGTCTGTTACTTATTCACTATCCACTTATTTTTAGTGGAATAACAATTTCTTTAATAAAACACTGCTTCAAGTTATGAAAAATACAGTGATAAATAAGACATATCTGCTCTGTTATATGAACCATCTTAAAATTATATTTTTTAACTTTGATAATTTGTTGTTTTATATTATTTACGAAAATATGTATTATATAAAATCTATGTATTTAATATTTTGCTATTGGCAGTAGGTAAATAATATCTTTGATATTGTCTTGAAAAAATAAAATTCTTTCCATTATAAAATAAACATTTATGCTCAGGTAATATCCATTAGCAGTTTAACATATAATGTGATTTATTATTATAATTTTTTTTAATGTTTTAAATTTTGTTATCTAAAGTGCTATACATAAGTGGAAATTAATCTATTAACATGTATTTAGTAAAATATGCCTAGAGTATTCATTATTGATATAATAGTTGTAATATTAAAAAAATCTTAATTTAACTAATTAATAAATAATTTAATTAATTTAATATGACATATCTATTCTTTAAGTTTAATATGTGTAGCATATATAATTTTGTGTTATATATAATTTTATACATAATTTGTTTTCAAAATTTTTTAATGTTTCTCAATAATTTTCAATTATTTATATTGTTATATATATATAGTTTGTGTTTAAATATTATAGATAAAGAAAATAAAACATTTATTACTTTATGGTAATATAAATTATATAAAATTTTTTAATTTAATATTATTAAATTTATAATTAGTTTATTATAATCATTGTGCCAATTAATATATATTATCTGTTCCAAATGTGCAATAGTACATTATTTCTGCCTTGATAAAGAAAAACGTTATATCTGCATGTTTCAAAATTTAGAAAAATGTTTTTTACTGTTTTGGCTTTTTATTGGTCATAGGCACATATGGCAAGATAAAAATGCTTATAAGTAAACAAATATGACCGAAATTTAGTTTATACATTTAAAAAAGTAATATTACACTATAAAGATCTATAATCTGCATTTAACAAAATTTTGACAGAAATGCAGATACAACGTTTTATCTCAGCACAACAGATTTGACTTAAAAAATTAAATGTGTCATTTGATCTAACCATAAAACTTACTATTTACCATTAATGTTATTTGTTTTGTTGATTAAGGTATAACAAACTAGTAATTCTACTCCATATAATGGTAAACATTATCATCATTACCAATATGTCACATTTTCAGTGAATTTATTTTTGTAAAAAAGTGACACAACTTTATAATAATTCATTTGCCATTTCCATTATAATTATTCATTTTATTGATAGACTATTTTTAATTAATTTAAGCATTTGCAAATCCTATATTGCTAGAGTGGTATGAGGGAAGTTAAATATATCTAGGAACTGTTCAAGTATTTAATGTAAAATTAGTTCTAATATTTTTGAGTGATTAAAAATAACTAACAAATAATATTTTCAAATTTATGAGTACCAGTTCTTATTTTCTATATTTCTAATATACTACTTCTTTTTCTATGACAGCTTAAAAAAATATAATATTAAATTTAAATGTACAACTTATTTTATTTTTATCTGAGAGTTACTGTTTGGATTTATTTGTATAAAATAGTAATAATAATATATATTCTACTATTCTACTATATTCTACCTATTTGGCTCAGAATAAAAGTTGAAAGTACACTTAAGTTAATAGTGGTTCAAATAATTTATCAGTATTTTGGTTATGCTTCAGGGGTGTAAGTGGTACTTACTAATTTTTATTTTGCTTTTAATTATCAAGATTTACTAATAGTTACATTTACGAATATAATAGTTATACATAAATCAACATTTACCAATAGTTAGTTACATATAAGAATAAGAATATAATAATAAAGACATAGATCAATCGTTGTTTATAACCCTAGAAGCCCTCGGCGCCCTTGAAAGTCTGGGCCTGAAATGGGCCTGAAATTAATGCACCATAATTTAGACTAGGCAGGAAATGTTCTCTATAGATTAAATAAATTATTATGTTGTATTTCAAAGCGATTTTAAATATATAATTATTTTTCTATTCGGAAGCATATATTGCATTATATTAGGAGGTAAATAAAGTTTGAGTGATATCATTTATGTCATAAAAATAAAATATTGTAATTTCACATGTTATGTTTTAAAGTTATGTGTTTATCATGCATTTTGATTGTTTATAATAGATTCAGAAATTACATGTTGTACTCATTGAAATAATTTTATATACCTAATTTGTTGTTGAAAAAATTAAAATTTATGTAACTACACATTATTATTAACTACACATATTATTAAGCCAAAGTCAATCATCCTGTTTTTACTTACGTAACATGTAGAGTTACATATACAGTATATCTGTATCGTAATACTTATCTGTTTTTTATCAGGATATAATTAAATGTATGTTTTAATAGTTTAAAAAATGACATCGCTGATTTTGTTTTGTATTGAGCTATGTATGATTGCGGGTCTTTCAAACACATTCATGGTATTTGCGCATTCATGGTTGAACACGCGTTAAGAAATATCCATTTCCGAAGTTAAAATAGTTCTTCAAATGAAGGAATCGGCACTATTTCTTTATTTATTATTTTTCGATTCCTGTTATTGTTACTGTTGGACTATAACCCTTTTCAATGTTCGTTAGCCACATTAACTTATTGAACACTTTTCAGCTTGACTCACCTGGTACCTGGCTGCCAAGTCGAGATGAGATCTACCTCTCGGTGGAACTTTTCGGAACCGTTCAGCGAACTCGATTTGTTGATCCCGTGTTCCCTTTGAGGTTTCAACAGCCCTTCGTGTTTGAGAGGGTGAGCATGTTTAGTACAGACATAACATAACATGCGATAAAATTTGATTGCGTATTAAGAAACACTTCCTAGAAAATATTGATATGTAATGAAAAATGGTCTAGTTGTACATTTATTAATGATAACAATAGTTATGTTTTTGTATTGCGCCAATAATGATTACAAGAGTGATCAATAATTATAACAAGAAGCACCTAGAGGGGCCCATGCAGAAGTGTGTTTTCAGTTTGGTTTTAAATATAGCCAATGTCACTGGTAATACGTAAAGAAGGAGGCATGGAATTCCATGTTTTTGCGCACTAACAGAAAACGCTAGATATCCAAAATGCCGATATTTCGATGATCGTATCTTCAGAAATCCTGAGCACTGGATGATCGAGTGTTGAATGAAAATGAGTAAAGCTGTAATGTATCATGCTAGTAAGTAGGTACTCCACCATAGATGAGTTTGTGTACAAGAACCAGCTCTTTGAAATTAATAATTTGTTCAACCGGTTGCTAGTAGACGTTGTTCAAAAGAGGTGTTGATGGTGCTTTCCAGGGGTCCGAAGTAACCAGAGGGGCAGCTGCTTTTTGGATTTGTTGTAATCTTTTAACACCTTTCTTTGGGAGGTTGATGTATATATATATAGAATATAGCAACGATGAATTCTAGATGTGGCAAACGCGCGTACTGAAGTTATCAATGAATCACACGGTATATATTGGCGAAGACTGCGCAATCGTTTCAACCAGAAGCAACTAGATTTAACGACCATGGTGTGATATGAGACTTGTAGCCTAACTGACTATTGAAGATAACGCCAAAGTTGCGGGCTTCTTTTACTGGAGTTGGTTCTATCACATTGAGCTTCAATATTATTGATTGGCTGGTTCAGCTCTGATTAGAAAACCAGCCAGATGTGTGTGTCATCTGCGTATAAGTGATAATTTAGATCATGTCAAGAAATTATTCGACCAAGGGTTGTCGTGCAGAAAGTAAACAGAATGGGACTCAGGTAGCTTCCTTGATGGGCACCAAAATAAGGTGCATTATATGCAGTTATCAAATATGTGCATTTTAGAGTAATTAAAGTATCAAACCGCTTTTTTGTTGTTGAATAATTTAAATAATTGCATTAATTAAGACGTTTGTTACATACATTGGTCAACTCATATTTTATTTACCATAAATTACATAAATCATTGATTGTTTAAATTATTATTCAATTAATAAATTAGGTTGGTTGATGCTGATGAGTGTAACTTCTGTACCTCTATTGATAAAATCTAAAATTTTACCAAAAAATCAATACATGTTTTGACATCAAGAATAAATTTTGAAATCAATGACGGTAATGATAGTAATCTCAGATCAATATGTTATATTTAATAATATCAATGCTCAAATAGGATACAGTTTATTAGGGATACATTTCTTTAACTTTTCTGTTATTTTAGACTTTTTGGAACGCAACCGACCCCCATGATGTCACTGAGGAACTGGAGGGTAAATGTTTCACTTTTTCTTTTCTTTCATTTCTATTTTTGTTTATACTCGAAAATAAAATACCATTTTCGAATGTATAAAGTGTCACTTTGTACTGTAACTTTATTTTTTATAAGCCTGTTTTTTAACAAATAATACCTATTAAAGCATAGCCAAGTGTGAACATTTTGCAAAATCTTCTGCAAAAGTAGTTTTTTGTTCTATATTTTGGTGAAATGAAGAGGAAAAATATTATACCGAGGCATGGTCGTCAATTGAAACACTGGTAATTAGTTCAACAGGTATCGCGTCTGCCAAAAAATGCAACAAACGGTCTATAAATGGACAGAAAATATAACTTCGTTTGTTTTTATTAATGTGATAAAGGAACTTGTTAATTTCATGATTCATCGTCATCATCATAATCAATTTATTGAGGAAAATAAATTGGGAACAGATTTACAGAGATAGCAAATTTGCAACAAAAGAG
>JAUZND010023485.1:0-24760 GCA_034780555.1 Coelogynopora nodosa | reverse complement strand
ATAATATTAATTCAATGATTTAAGAAGGACGTATCTATTAAGAACATTAGAAGACAATACAATATAGCTATAAAAATCATACAGATGAAGGATCACATTAAATAGAGTTATATAGTGTAAAAAAAATTATATGCCAGTATGGTGAAAAGTCAGTATGGGAAAATGACGACGATATGTTTAATGTCCGACAAAATACTGTTTTTATTATCTATATTTATTTTTATTTTGCTATAGGCGACTATAGTTTTTACAATTTATATTTAATTTGTAAGTAGCCTATTACTATAATATGGCAGTAATATAACATTTTCTCATGTTGATATATATTTTAATCAGTTAAACTCTCGAAGCCCTGAGGATGATTTATTGACCTCTACTGCATTGTTTTTTATTGTCTCTTTTGTTAACCGTTTCTTTTAAAAATTATAAACTATTATAATGTATTGGATTATGTGTAAAACTTAAAAGTATGATATTAATATTTGTTAATTGTTTACACCACAAGATAAGGTATAGTCAGGTTGCCGCACAACTTCTGTGGTAACTACCGTAGTGCTTCTCTTGACGCTCATCTAGAGCTAAAGATTTTATATTTTTAATTCCTTTTTTTCTGTCCAAGTTTTTAAGTCTTTTTGAATACATTACATACATTACATACATTAGGAATGACAAGAAAAAAGAACAACCATGGGAGGTATCAAGTGGCTCAGAGGGTGGATCCAAGTCAAAGAAGAAGAATAAGGGTACGGACGACGTGATTGAGCTCTCCGACAGTAACGATGACGACAACGACTCAAAAAGTGACAGCGACTCGAAACCAGTCGACAAGAAAAACTCATCGGTTACCAGAAGGGGCGGTGAGGTGGTGAAGAAGTGGAGCACACGCAGCCGACGCAACCCCCAGGCGCCGCCCGAGGATGACGACGATGTGCCCGCGATTGACGACGTGGTGGAAGTGGAGAATGCGGTGGGCCCCACTGCCTGGTGGCACGAGCTGTACAAAGAGGAGTACAAGCAGCAGTTAGAGTTGAGCGGTAAGCTCACCCTGCTCATGCATATACTCAGGAAGTCGACGGATATAGGCGACAAGGTGATTTTCTCCTTTCCGTTTCGTTATTAATCATGCACACATCAAAGTTTTCAATCTCCCCTCACTGTTATCACCCCACCGCTTCCATGGTGTCAGGTGTTGTTGTTCAGCCAGAGTCTGCTCTCACTGGACATTATCGAGGAGTTCCTCAAGGTGCTCCACACGCGTCACGAAAGTGTCCCCGCCCCGGGCGAGACCGCAGTCTGTGACGTGGAGGCCAACATGTACCGCAGTGACATGGGGCCCAACACCTGGCTCCGCGGCCTCGACTATGAGCGCATGGACGGCAGCACCTCCATCCAGTTACGTAATGAAATGCAAAATAAGTAAGTGTCTGGGAAACTGTACCGGTCCTTCTTGCTCTGGTCTTCTTGTGCAGTGATGTTGTCGCTGTCTCTTCAGTCGAGGGGGCGAATTATTGATTCGTTTTTAGTAAAAAAATATTTTATTAATTCAATCATTTTGTAACTATGTTTGATATTATGTTATTGTAATAATTATCACATAGCTTATTATACATGTGATTTTGGATAGGGTTAGGATTATATTATCAATAATAAGTATTTTCTCTTAATAACTATTTCGCTTTTAAAATAATTTCATTATCCAATTGTGTTGGTCAACATAATGTAGCATTTGTTATTATAAAATACAGTTAACGGCATTTTTACTGAAATTTAGGTTATACAAAATTACACGTTTTATATTTAATTATATCAACTCATTTTTTGAGTGAATAGTATTAAAGGACACAATTAATAATTACAGTACTGTTTTTGTTATTATTGTGCTCACATTCAATCTATTGTATTTCTAACATGGGACCATCCATAAAGTACGTACGCAGTCATTATACCAATTGTGACCCCCTCCCCCCTATTTACTCACCTGTACGTTATTGACACATACACCCGCCCCCTCATAAAATTCAAGAATACGCATACTCAGTTGAAATACAATTTATATTAAATAAGAATATAACTAAACTACACATTGCTGGTTTGAGTTAAATTGAAGTCACATTCGTAATAATGATATGTAAAGTGTATGAACGATATACTACGTAAAAGGTCGAATATGTTCCGAACTGGTATTGGTGAACTTCTGTGGCAGGCGGCATGTCCTTTCTCAATAATAGTATTGTGCCTTTTGTACGCATGAATGTACGTATGGATGGATGGTCCTCATGACTATTCAGTATTCAGCATGACTGAATCTGAATTTCACCTACATAATAACAGCTGACAACCACAACATCATTTACGCTGCTATTATTGGTTGATTTGCACAATGAAGTTGATTGAACTAAATATGGAATTCCCTCTTCCGTTCCTATTAACTGTATAATTGCTGTATAACTATAGTTAATGGGCATTATTTAGAATGAAAGAAGATTGTTAATTTTTTTATTATTGAAATATGGAAAAACTTTGTATGGATAACTGGGAAAGAGACGAAAAACATTTTTTAGAGCTTGTTATGCAGACTATCATAATGATAGAGGACAAAAGAACTGATAAGTAAGAAAGAAAGACTAGGCGTGGACGGCGGTGGTGGTCCAATTTGAAAGAACCCGATAGCATAAAATCTTAATGTAGCACACATTTGCAGTTCTACTGGAATTGGAGAACTTCTTCAGGTAGTGAGTTGTAGATCGCCTGTAAGAGTGTCACACATGAACATAGCACTTTTTTTTACGGAAACGAAAACGCTGGCGGAAATCTTCATTGTCGTAAAATTCGAAAGGATTTTTTCTGTCATGTAAAACTAGTCGTAAAATTATTTGATTACTTAAGTTTATAACGTTGATTAAGTTTATCACATTCATTGTTAAAAAATTAGAGGTATGTGTCGGATTACTAGTTTTCAGCTGTATTTGATAGCGCTACTAATTTAGTAAACACTAAATTTGTTTTGTGAATAGCCTAACTAAACTAAAATTGCTTTGTGAATACCATTTGTTTTAGTTGGAGATTGGGATGCTATTTTTAGATAAACACGTCATATATTTAGTGATTACTATGTAGTTAGAGCAGGTATAGTTGGCGTTCGTGAATATGGGCCATAGACTTCCACTATTTTTTTCAGGTTCAACTCTACCAAAACCAAACGACTGCGACTCTTCCTAATTTCTACTCGAGCTGGTGGAATTGGAATAAACTTGGTTGCTGCAAATCGTGTCATCATTTTCGACGTCTCCTGGAATCCCAGTCATGACATGCAGTCGCTCTTCCGAAGTTACCGATTCGGTCAAAAGAAACCGGTTTATGTTTATCGACTAGCTGCTCAGGGTACAATGGAGGAAAGGATTTACGAACGGCAGGTTTGTAACCGTCTAATGACCGCTATTACGTTTAATTAGAGGAATTCTTATCTTGCATTAAACTATACTATTTGATAACAGACACAGTGCAGTGCGTACATTTTAATTTTGTATTGAAATTGATGGCTAAAACTGAGAGTGACCTATTCAATTTATGTCAAGTTTTATCATTTTTTAACACCTAAAACTTTATATTATTTTTTTAATTCTAGTAGAAATTATATCCACATGTTATTATATTAGTATTGGAATATGTTCAAAGTCCAGTAGGCGATGGTATTTTACTGTGTTTTATTATCGTAATATATTATGCACAATTTAGTTGGTAGAAAGAAACTATTTTAGAGTATGCCATTAATATTATATAATTATTATTGAATCATATTATATTATAATTTTTACATTATCGAAGTATTTTTAAATAAGATTATTTTATGCTTAATGGATTTTTTTGAAAAAGACAATCTAATCTTTGATAAACAGTAATATGTGTTTTCTCAGGTTTCATTCTTGAATTTTTAATTCTACAAAGGACACAACAAATTCAGGATTATTATAATATTTAGTTACTTTATATTTTATTACTTACTATTTTTATTGAAACATTATACAAGTAATTAGTAATGTTATCATAAAAAACAATTTTCATTATCAGTCATACTACTCTAGTATTATATCACACGAAATGCAGTTTGTATTAGCATAGATTGTTTTAAAACAATTAATTTGTAATCTTTAAAATACAGATTTTCCTTGTTCTCTGTTAATGTGATTCTTCCTCCTTTCAGGTGACCAAGATCTCGCTCTCCCATCGGGTGATCGACGAACAACAGATCGAGCGCCACTTCACTGACGAAGACCTCACCGCCCTCTACCGCTTCGAGCCGGACGTCTGGGACCCCGACCTCGCCATGAAGACCGACGACGAGGGCAACCTAGTGAAGCCACCGCTGAAGCTGCCTCGGGATCGTGTTCTCGCTGACCTCATCACTGACCTGCCCCACCTGATCAGCAACTATCACGAGCACGACTCCCTGCTGGAGAACCGGGAAGACGAGGGGCTCACAGAAGCCGAGAGGGAGGAGGCCTGGAAGGAGTTCGAGGAGGAGAAGAAGACCGGGATGTCGAGCGCTCAGATGCAGATGCTCAAGGACCGGAATCAGCTCTACCGGCAGCAGGAATTGGCGAGGTCGTCGCAGAATATGCCTTCCTTTGACCCCTACATGCAGATCAGCTTTGGCAATGATGGCCAGCCATTCACTATCAGTAAGACCATCATAATCACTTTATTTTGCTTTACGATAATAGAGAAAATATAATTATATAGAATAACTAAATGTTGTTGATATGTATATATGTTGATATGTACATATGGTTAACCTACATGGAAAGGACCCTAGCATACTTCCCTGTGGTGCAGGATCATAGTTCTCCTCTCACGGCCACTATCTCTGTCTTCTTCCACCCTCCGACAGACATGCTGTTTACTCCACAGCAGCTCTACCAGGTGATCTTCACCCAGCTCATCACTCAAATGCCCCAACTGGCGGGCGACATGGGCGAACTGCACGCTCGTGTCCAGACCTATCTGGCCTACGTGTTGGAGATGCAGCGCAAATGGCGCCAGCAGCAGCAGGTTCTCGCCGCCAGTCAGATGAACCGGATGATTGCCCCCTCCTCTGCCTCCTCCTCGGTTCCGGGAGGGCTGGGCGGGGCGTCCAATGCCATGAGGCCGTCCTCATCCAGTGGTTCGTTAAGATAGAGTTCACTGACAACCTCCGTCGATATACGTACACATGAAACACACAATCATAACGATTAGATCTCTTTTTCATTATTTTAGTGATGGTTTAGACATTCCACAAGACACGAGATACTTTTTTATCGCTTTATTTGACTCGGCGACCATAACAAAGTCGGCCGTAAGTTATTTATTGAATTTTTAAAACGGAATCTGTAAAAAATAATTTATTGTATTTATTAAAAATTATGCAACAGCATATACTATTAAATATAATTATAATATATGCTTTTTAATACTTACTGATTGTAGAAGTTTTCCTTTTCATTCCGTTTCATTTTTCAATTAAAATAAATGTAAGAGTTCATGTTTAAAAAATTCAATAAATAATCTTCGGTTACTTTGACAACACTATCGCCGGCCTCATTTTTTCTTTTGTCTCTATGTTTCTCCACTAGTTCTTTCTTCACCGTTCGAATTCTATACTGTTGTAAACGAATTTGCCGATATTCTCTTAAAGCAATTTCATGTAATACCAAATAATTAAAATTATTGATAGCAGTTTTTTTTTAATTTATAGGATACGATAATTAACTTAAATGGCTTCTAAAATGTTAGTGCATATATACTAGGTATGTGTTTAGTAACTTATGGGTACTTTTAATCGAGTGCCTTCCATCGGTGTTATTTTAACTAATTTGATGCTAGTTTATTGTTCATTATATTTATCTGTATAATTTTATATCACCCGTGACGCTTTATTTGCTATTGTTCAAACAGGCATTTTTCGAACGCTTATCCATATGTAAATGTGGAATACAATATTGCATTTAAAAAACTTTTAGTTACCTTATTCCTAGTCTCATTATTAAAGTTGTACTTGAAAGTACTGTCGGGTGTCTGTACATCATTATATTGTGTTTATTAATATTTATTGATTTTTAGTGTGTAATATGAGATTTTATCGTGTAATTTTACTGTACAATTAATTAACTATATATATACATATTATAATTTTGACTGATATAATTTACTCTTTTAATATACGAAATTGGTTTCGTCGTGTTGAACTCTGTTAAATAGTTCATTATTTCAATATATGTATTGTTAACTGGCATAACTATGTATTTTACACTAGATGTGAACAGTATTGTGATGTACTAAATTTTATAATTGTATAATATATAAAACAGTCTGCTAAATTTTATGTTTTCTTTTGTTTATCTTTGTGTTTCATTTCTTCTATACTAAAGTTAATGAATATTGTGAAATTGACTCCAGATTAACATGAGTATTTGATGAAAAATTCTCTGACATTTAAGGATGTTTAGTATATGGTATTCTATACTGTGAATTCGTAGTCCAGTCATTTGTGAAGATCGCCGTTTTAACATTAAAAAATCGTCATAGTATGCTTATGACATTCAATGTTTATAATGGTTGGGATATAAATGTTTGTACAGGGGTGTTTGATGTGACGTAATAATTAACTAAATGAGCTAAAATGGACTTTTAGGAAATTTGTAAAAGTCCTTATTTTGTAAAAAATACTTTAAAAATAAATTTTTTTAATTCTCGAAGTCCTCAATTAATATTTGAGTCAAATCTAAATCGGCTTGCAGCTACGCATAACCTAAAATCTGATTTAGGTAACAGTTAATTTATTAATAAAATATTATGTTAAAATATTAATAATTTCGATAGCATTCTGCATAATGGTATAAAATTTAGGCTATACATATTCAAAATTCCCACATTTGAAAATAAAAACATGAACATGTCTTTGAAAATGGGGAAAACATTTTAACTGAAATGCAAAATGATTGCAATTGTATTCCTTGCTATTGCAACAAAAAAAGTAGGAATGTGCATAAAATAATAGGATTTTTTATTTGTTTTTTGCTTAAGAGGAAATGTTATAAAATATATTTTTCATATTATTTGATATCGATTTGGATCTATTCACATTCAAAAGTATGACTTATCGAATAGGCAGGATTCTTGCAAGATACCGCGGAATCCCTTGCTAGAAATGAATGATTCTTAATAAAGGATTCTGCGAGAAATAATTTATTTTAACTTTTCCCGTAAAATTAAGTTCAGCCAAAATTATTATAGCAATCACGAGATTATTTTCTTGCACAATTCCGCGGAAATCTTATTCGGGATTCTTGCGGGAAAGCATATGAATTTAATTCGTCAAGAATTTTGCGGTTCATGGAATCAATTTTGGGATTGATCGCTTAATATCTGAGTATTCAAAAAAAAATTGATAACTCTCGCCGAAGAGAACTACATTACATATCAAAGCAGTTAAAAATAAATACCATTAAACATAATTATCAATTTAATTGATAATACATATATACATAATAATTTAGTTTACTAGGGACTTTTAGGGAATTTTTTTTTATTATGAGCTAGGGACTTCTTAGGGACTTTTTTATATGAAAATAAACCCTATAATAACATTCGTGGGCACTCCAGGAAGCGAAAATATACTGATCTCCCCAACTATAATTTTAGACAAAATTTCTTTTCTAACCTAGTTCTCTCCACTTGGAACTCTCTCACTATGAGGACTTTATTGTAGCTAGCATTTTACTATGTTTATTTTTAAAAAGCATTTATTGGTCCTTTAGAATGAATAAACAGAATCATAAGTTTATTTTATACCAGTTCTTGTCCTCTGGTACAAATATCTTAAATTTTGTTAATATAATGACATATATGTATATTTAAACATCTTTAATAATTATTATCAGTATTAGTATAGTCTCGTTCATGTTTTCAGAATTATGACATAAATGTGGTACTTTGGCACGGTTAAAGTATTAATCTACTCGTGATAACTATTACATTTTTTAAATCTTCAATATCATTTCGACACTATGGTCCTTCATAAGTCATATGACTCAAAATTGGAATGCAATGTTTGCATGTATTCGCAAGTACTAGATAGCGCTATAATTGATACCATTGATTGAATTTCCAAATATATATACAATATATAATTTATATTACAGCTGTGTAAGGCCTATGTTTTATATTTTACTTAATTTTACTTTTGTCGTGTGAGGTGGCCTTGATGTGAGTAAATTATTGTCGCGGAGTACATGGTTTGCGCGGTAATTTGGATAGAGTTTTACATATATAATTCAGAAGGCGAAATATAATCGAACATTCTGGCTATTTTAATTATTTTGAATAAGTGAACTATATAGTCTGATCCAATAAGTTAGAAATCGCTCTAGTAATTGAAGACTTAGAAATATGCTTAACAAATTAAAGTATGTTATACTGTTAATATGACCACTTTGCTTTATATTTTATTAAACTTATTATAATTTTATGAATTCTACAAATTGTTTATTATTTTAGAAAAAAATGATCAAATATTTCACCTTGACAACAACTATCACGCGGTGTACTTAATTACAATGGTAAAAAACATTGAATAACTATAGGGGATTAGTCATGTTAATTATTAACTTTATTAATATGAAAATAATTTTTTTAATGTTCTATTAAATAGTAAAATTATTTAAAAACGAAGTTCAATACAAGTTATAATTCAATATATATTTTTTAACTTTTTGTGTAAATAGTGCATTTGAAATTAAAATATCCCTTTATTAATTTTTTTAAATATTTGGATATCACAATGTCATTTGATATCACAAATACGGTGAGTGTTCTTTACACCGTGCGTTTCTAATAGGAAAATGACTTCACTAAAGAAATGATTTTCCACAATCATAAAAAAATATTCCACGTTTTGTGGATTCACAGATGGGGAAATAACTTTCTATCAATAATATTGTTGTCATGTGATGTCAAAACGTCACCACGCCATAATGTCACCATTAAAAAATATATAATATTAAATAAAAATTATTCTGCTATCCATCCGTCTAGGGGGACTAATTATTTGTTCATTTAATAATTCAATTGATACAAATAAATAAACGTTTGTATTAAAATTAATATTTTAGACTTAAGTTTAGTCTTTAGTTATGACACATGTTAGACATGTCATGAATTTGGTGACTTTTTGCCTTTTGATATGTATAAGTTATAACCATAATATCTTACCCATGGCCATCCATGTAAGCAATGCATGGGCATGTTTATTTAACTTTAAGCCTTAGGAGTTTTATTAATGGATATATTTATATATATTTATGCCATGGTTTTACCTATGGCTATATTTATAGATAAAACCTTATACCCACAAAATCTGCAGCTGATGTCAATTGTACCTGAATCAGATATAATAATTCTGAAGCTTAGTATGGGCAAGGTCAAGGATAATGCTGTTCCTAAAAATAATTCCATATTATATATCTCTATCTTAGATAAAACCTATTATGGAATCTGTTTTTATCCCATGGTGTATATTTAGTACTATAATCATACTTTATTCCTTTTACTTAGTATTAAAAACATATTTTAAGAAATCAGCATATATAATGTTTATAGCAAGCTATATTTTAACAGGTTTATCCCAGTAACTGTCAACAATGTAACATGCAGTCTGGTTTATGTCAGAGAGACTGTTTCTCTCTCTCACTTTTGAACAGAAACTCTAGTTTATTATGCAATGAAATATCTGCCATCTCTCTTGCTGTTATCCTTCTGCTTTACTGATGATAAAAAATATAGAAAAGTATAATAAAATAACATTTATACAATAATTGTTTAGCTAAGTGGGAATTATTGAAAGAACTAATTTATAAAAAAAAAAAATTTTTTACTCTTCTATGTCAATAGAAATTCTTGAGGAGATAATCTAAAGCAAAAAATAACAAAATAAAAAACACTCCTCAGTTCACCTCAGGAATTAAAATTAGTAAAAACATTGTATGTTTTTAAGAGTATTATGGTAATTTTTATACAATACTAAGAATATATACTATTATTAGTGCTGTGAATTTGTGCTAATAAAAATTACTGAATGTTTTATATATAAGGTTTTCAAATTATAATAGTTAATAGTAATAATCAATATAATTAACATGATATTGATATGCATTCTGAGCCAAACATATAACTCATGCAAATAAAAATTTCAATAATCACAAAAATGCATAACTTTTTAATTTGTTAGAGTTTATAAAACACACTGTACAGAGAATACATATGTCTAAAAACAATGCCCATCCCTAAAAGATAAATAAATACATTTATCAGGATACAAAAAAATTATTTATCCTTATTGTTTTCAAAATATACTAATTTTTCCTTATTTAATCCTTTCTTTAAAGTATTTATGGAAATTCCTTAGAATACTGATTTCTGATTGGTTACTTATCACTTTATTATTAAATATTCATTGCAATTTATACTCTATAATTATACAATATAATAAGAAATTATAAATATTATTTTAATTTATAAATAAATGTATATAAATACTTTAAAATTATTAATTAGAAAACTATTTAAGAATAAAATTAAATTGATTTAAAACTTAAAATTTATTATTTAATTTGATAAATATACATATAAGTTAGAGGATGGTATATTTCTATATGGTATTATAAAATATAAATACTAATAAAACCAAATATATGTCATGAAATAAATAACTTATTCTTTATTCTTATATTATTATTACTCATTATTATAGATATAATATGTATAATATTAAAAATATATTTTTGTTTCATTAATATATTAAAATTATAATACATATTTAAAATATTTAAAAGGACAGGACATATGCAGTTTCCCTATTTTATACTCTAAACAAGCATATATTATAAGGATAATAAAAAATAATTAATTTAATGTTTATGTAACATTTTGATCCTTAGCATTAATTAAGTAAGAAAAATTATATATATATAATAATATATAAAATATGTATACCATATATTGCATGAAAAAAGTTCCTTATCCATTCCTGAGCCATAAAAAAAACTGATTCCGGGAAATTAAGGAATATATATATTTATTAGGATATTAGGAAAATATTTATCCCTCTTGTTCTTAAAATGTATTATTTTTTTCCTATTGAATTTTTTCTTAAAAGCATTTAAGGAAATTTGTTGAAATACATTTTTACACATTTATGATTTTTTTATAGAAGGAATATATCAAATTAAAAATTCATCCATACATATGGCCATACTGTACTTATAACATTATATTCAAAAGTAGTACAGTTTAAATAGCACTTAGAACTATATAATTAAACCCTGCCATAATTTCAATAAAGTTAAGTTAAATAGTTTTTCTTCATAAGAAACAAATTATTATAGACAATAAAATTGAAAAAAATATTAACCTTTTTATTATATACTATAATAATGGCTATACATTATTATTATGAATATATAAGTAAAGATATAATTCTCACAAGGTAATTGTAAATTAATTATTTATATTTGTATATATAAATAAATTAAAATAATACTTTTTTAAAAACAAATAATATTTAATATATTAATATGAAGGATTAAGTCTTAATTATCAGTAAACATTATAATTTTTTTAATATATTTACTTAGTTTAATTTATTTCATCTATTGTATATATAAATATTTAATTTTGTTGTATTATATAAAATATGTTTAATATTTATCTAATTTTGACATACACTACACATTAATTTATTAATTTATTTTTTATATATAAAATCTTATTTCTAATAAATAATATTAAACTAAGTGACTTTGTTTTATAATAATAACCTATTAATTTTAAATTTAACTATAAGCAGCAATATTATTTCAGTTAATGAAGTAATTTGAATTAACATTTCTTGAATCTTTTCACAAATTTTATTAACATTTATATAAATTTATGTATGGAATAAATCATTAGATATTAACAGAAAATAATGTAAAAATGATGGGTCAGCCAAATTTGTTACAATCAAAATATGCAAAAAATATAATTTTGTTATGAAGAAAGTTTTAAATAGCACCAAATAGCCAGTAAACTAATAATAGCAAAGCCATGTATTATACTTTATAGAAATGAAGTAAATTTGAAATGTTTAAGGACCTCAAAAAGTCATCTTAAAAATCTACCCTACTTATGAAATTACTAATCCAGAGTATTTCTACATCATAACCTATTTTACCATCTGCTGGTATTCAGTAAAGGCGCTAATACATAAGGCGACTACCAACTTTCAACTAGTTGGTTAATTTATTATAAAAAATAATTCAGAGACTAATCCGAGAATTTAATCTAGGGCCGGGGATAGCACAACATCGTAGGGAAGGAAATTGTATAAAATGTTATTTTTTTAAAGATTATACCACTATTTTAAGTACTAAGGGCTGTACTGACACCCATAGGTAGGTGTACATACATACCAATGCACATTTTGCTTGAATAATTAATTGTTATTCAGAATAGCTTGTTTTTTTATTGTGAAATTAATATTTTTCAATTTTTATTGACTGTTGAAACCTGCCCATAAAATTAATAATCAATAACTTTAGTTTTTCTTTCACATAAGTTTATAACAGTTTGTTTTAGAAATTCAATCATTTTGCAAGATGAAAAATAATGTTTGGAAAAAAATTTCATTCTTAGAAAAATATCCATTTAAGTGGACCAGTGACATAATTAAAGGTGCTGCAGATAAAACATATGCTACATCATAATGTTTGCAAAATTTTTTTTTCACTGGTTCAAATTTTCAGCTTGAAAATGTTAGTAAATATGTGCTAATATTTGTCCCAAGGCACATGAAGGATTAATGTGTACTGAATTAAATATTTGAAAAAATTAACCTGTCCAATAATTATATTGCCTGTTATTGTATATTGTAATCATTAATGTCACATTAATAAAATATGCTGATAGGGATGTATACTAAATTTACTGCGATACGAAAGTGTTTTATAATTATCATTTTATGTTTACAGTTGAAAAATCTTGAGAGTGAAGATGTTGAGACACAGCGGTCTGGTCTCGAATGCCTGGTTAACCATTTGAAAATATGTGAATCATCTTATGGTATGTTTAAACTTTGTATGTTTAATAATTTAGATGAAATAAGTGAACACGTCATTTTTCATTATTAAGTTTGTAAAACGAATAATATATTATTAAAAATACATAATGTCCAAAGCGATTCTAACATATAAATTAAAGCATAACATTTTGTTGCATAAAAAGGCGAAATAATGGTACAGCCAACGTTTGGCTATACTTACATAAAGACAAAATATAAATTTAAAAGTTTTAGCTTTATATAAACATAAATAGTTTTATTTAACAGTAATTTCTAAAAGTAGGATACTAATCTATTAATGTTATTTCAGATACAATTGCGGTTAGGTTGGCTACGCTCATGGGTAATTTAGTAGATGAAAAACAGGTACGTTTGGCTATTTAGCATAATTTAACATTGGAGTACAAAAAAACTACTAAAATACTTTAATTATATGTTTAAAACTGTATTATTACTGCACTTAAAAAATACAACTCAACTTTAAAACAGTAACATTTATAAATTAACCTACTAATTTATTTTTAATAGGAAATAGTATTTTACATTTTCTATTAAAAAAAACTTTAATTATAGAACAAAACCTTTTTTGGTAAAATATTTTTTGTAGTACGAAATTAATTAGTTAGCCTATTTTTAATTAGAACATTAGATTAGTAACATGTTTCATTTTTTCTGGAACTATTTAAAGTTAGAAACCGTGTGAAGTTATCATTTTACAAAAAAATAATTTTTACTCATCGTAAACATTTGCCAATTTTACAAATTGTTCTAACTAATTACCGATCTCGGGTGTATTACAGCTATGCACACTTGGGTCTCTTGACTTCATAATCCGCACAGCAGATTCCAAGAATCTCATGAAGACAAATCTGGTTGAATTACTCACAAAATATATTGAAAAAGATAGATCAATACCTTGCATCATAAAGTGTTGTAAAGTTGTAAACAGCATTTGGTAAGATAGATGGAATTATTTATTTATTATTTTCTTTATCAAATCTGTTTGATTCTGCCCATTCCGTCAGATAATTAGCTTCAGTCACATGTTCAATAGACTAACTTAACAAAATTAGTGGAATTCAATTAGCTAGCAGTAAAATATACCTATAACTTTAAATTAATTTATTAAGGAATATGTGTACCGTATAGTTTCAAAACTTCCTACTGTCAAACTCAAAAATAATGTGTTTTGATTGAATCGAAACCTTTCAGCAAAATACAGTATTGACTAAACATTTATCATTTTCAAGTTCAATTTAACCTTTTCAATGCCAGATACACGTGGGTACTGAGGACAATTTGAGATCATTTAAATCTTCCCTATTTTATATTATTTGTCAGCGAACATAATCGATGATAATAAGTTTTAATATAATTAAATGGTGATATCGCAACTAGTGCTTTTTAAAATAATTATTGCCCAACGTCCATATTTCAGTGCATCATCCGAGGGCTACTACCAAGCTTTCTTATCGAAGACATACAAGGCGATGATCCAGCATATGAAACACGATGATATCAGTATTCGCACTGCAATAACTTCTTGTTTGGCCATGTAAGGGAGAACAAATATATTTTTATTTGCTAATTGTCATAATTGAGTAAACAAAATGTCAAACCTAAAAAAATAAGTTCTTTTTCATTTATTGTTTGTTAATGATACAAAGTATCTTAGTTCATTAAAATTGGTTATTGAATATATTATACGTGATTTTGGGATGTGTTTTCATTATTATAAATAAGAGTGTTGATTTATGGCGTTAAAAAAGTAATTACTTGACAAATTTCTATGATTATTTCAGTCAAGGAGATTATAGATTTCGTTTATTAATTAATTTGGAATGCTTGTGGATTATTATTGGGAAATTGTCACCAGAAGTGTTGGTCTTGAAGTATGAATCGATTCAATTCCACATTTGGCGTTACAGAGACGAGCAGACAAATGGCCGTTGCGTAGTATATAGAGTATAAATAATGCCAAGCAATATTTTGTTTTATTATGATGTATTTTTTCAATAAAAGTTTGTTTCACCATCATATTTGTGTATACTATTATGAATTTTATCAATTGATTTAATTATTTATTTAAAGAAATCTGTTTATGTTGTGAAATATACAAAAATAAATATTTTATTTTCACACCATTCTTGTGATATATTTTCAATTATTTAATATGATTAATTTACATGAAAACTTAGTGCGCCGTACAATACTTTTGATGAACTAAGTTACCAAAAATGTATAGTGTTTAGGTAAGCTGTAACTACGAGTATCAATAATATAATTATTATTTTTCGGTAAAAATTCAAAAGCAAAAGTAACAAGATAACTATTAATAAAATGTATTCGACCTTGATGTCCAAAGACACAAAAACACCATATAGAAATATAAAGAGTATACAAGAAGTATCAGACAAATGGAAACCAACATTGATTATACCCAATGAAACATGACTAGAACATGAAAAGATTAACATTCATGCTTGAGGGAAATCTTGGTTCAGTCTGAAATAAAACAGTAACTGAAGAACGAAAGTTTATAGATTTTATTTTTTCTAATATTATAAGCAATTTATCTTTTACCACCTATAGGGAGGAATTTAAACAATATTTAAGCTTCATTATCAAATACATTATCCAAATAAACAAATATTATACAAATAAATGTACATTATCATCCTCCTTGTTTGTGCCCAACTAAACCTGTAAAATCCAGTATGCCAACTAAAGGAATTCTTTACAGACCGTAAACACATGGCGGACACTTTTATTAGCCACAAACGAATGGATTCCGAACCCGATTTCAAACTTACTAACTTCCTTATGAGGCAGTCGGCCACTCTAACCAGCAACCCACCTCGTGCTCTATTGGTAGAATAGTTTCAGATAGAAAAAATCGAATAATCACTAATGATAATTAAGACTAATTGTTTGTATAAGAGCTAAAGAAAACTTGTTCATGAATTTTATTCATCACTATACTTTTTAGAAATGAGTTGAACATAAACTTTGATTTTTGGTCTGTGAGATTTTAACCAGAATATTTTGTTTCAATGTCTCCAAAAACTACTCCTATAATATTATTATAGTTATTAATAAGTAAATACTGTAGATGTTTTTGAAAATATTTGATGTTACTGTTTTTATTTGTCAGCTTAACAAAAGACATACGCGTTCAACTGGTGATATTCGAGGAGTTTCCAACAATCACCCAAGATTTGGTGGCGTCAATCAACTCATGTGACGATGATGCTTACATGCTAGCGCTCTGCAAGGTGGCATTGTTTACACTCGTACAGTCGACTATTTGTAATAGATTTTTTAGCGCTTTTATGTTTTATATATGTTTGGTATTATTGGAAGTTCTTCTTAAATAAAAAATATCAGTTGTGTTTTTTTATTTAATTAATTATTGAATTTCTTTGGCTATAAATTCTAATAAAATTTGACAATTCGGGAAGTTGAGCTTCTAGCTGGTGGAAAAATATTTAATTTTCCAGAGTCAAAATAATTGCTTATAAATTCTAAATTTAATTATGAAAATGTTTTATTGAGAAAAGTTTTTCTAGTGCATATAAATTAAAAGTGGGCTTTTTTATAAAATATTTTACATATATTATTTATGCTAAATATAAAAAATCATAACATTATTTTGAAATATGGCATTAAAAAAGAAGCTATATAGTAGAAAAGATTGATTGATTTTGGGAATATTAAAATGAAAATATTAGGCAGCTTTCTTTTATCTGTTGTAGTTGCAAGTTCTTAATTGATCACATGAACATTTTAACTCTAATATCAAGAAACGCTTGCAACAACATTTGTGTTGAGATATTTCTCTCAAAATCTGTTAAAGTTTAAACAAAATTGGATTCATTCCTGAATTTACGATGTCGAGTTTTGATGCATATCTCTGTTCATATAAGTTTTTTAATGTTAAACAATTTTCACACGAAAATTCTTCTGCTCTGCAATCTATTCAAAGGCTATCCACGCGAGACCTAGATACGTATTCATTCGTACCAAACCTTTATTGTATCGTGGTCTAATCATTTTGGAACTATCCGCTCTGTCAAATATATTGTATTGATGTTTTCTAACTTTTATGTTTGATCAATCATGTAATTTCAGTGCTTGATATCATTTGCTGAATCACCTGACGGCCGAGTAAGCTTGAAAGGGCAGACTATTTTGCTGGTGAGTTTTTCATTAGAAAATCAAATGATAATTGTTTAACATTATGTCTCTCCGAGTAATTTGTAATTAAAATTACAGATATTATGTAACTAGATATTACCTATATAGCCAAACAAGTAGTACTTGTAAAGATGGATTGACCAAAGATATCGATAAACTGACATATACCTCAGGATTAAAACATAGCCCCGACTGTTTGATTGTCCGCGTTTTTATCCTGACTTGGCTGCGATCTTGGCTAAGCGATGCTAGGGTTTGCGTTGGTTTGCCGGCTTCTCCATACTGCCCCGTTCACCTTCCTAATTTTTACAAAATGAGGAAGTGTTTATCATTTAAAGCGGTAGTTGAATTTGTGGATCATTTTTATGATTTTTATGATCACTTTTATAGTTTTAAAAATAAGTTTTTAATAATATTGACACGTCTCTTTGTCTAAACAAAATTATCTATAAAATATTGAATATTTTAATGATTAGCTCTTGTTTGCACAATTAAACATTTATTAATATGTCTATTTAGCTAGATTCTAATACATTGTTTTATTAATAATGTTGTAAATTTATTTTTATATATCTAACGTTATTTATTTAAATTAGTTGATTATCAACTAAAATTATAAAAAAAAATTATAATTAAATTTAAACATCCATAATTTATATAAATTTACTTATTCGAGATTTTTTACTGTTCAATAGATCGTTTTTTCACATCTCTTAAAGTGTTAATAATGACGAATTCAACTCTCAGAAAAACTGCGTTGATTTTTTAGAAGATAACTCCCTCTAATGTCATAGATCATAATATCAAACATGATCTTTTTAAGAATATATTTACTGATTTATCAAATAATTTTAATGTAAACTTTGCTGATACTAAGATTACTTTAAATTCTTCAGCATTACTATGTTAAAAGTAAATAGTTAAAATAACTTTGTGGTGTAAACAAATTGTGATATTATTTACATTTTCTGAACTTTTTAAAGGCGAAATTATTCATATTAAATTTTTACATTTTATGTTTTTAATTTGCATTATATATACTAATCTCGTTAAGTATTTTTGACTATAATAAGGATATTATAGACGTGGGTCCACATACACAAGTAAACGGTTTAATCACGAGGGTACATATGGTTATGTTTCAAACCTGCTTTTATAGATTCTGAGTTAAGTGCTGATCCAACTGTACCAACGTCATCTAACAAATGTTTAACGATTAGTAATCTATTATGCACGTGCGTAGAGATTGGATAGTAACGATTTTTGTGGGCAAACGCGTACGTGTGTCCATTTATCTCTTCTTAATGTACTTTAACTTTTTCTATTTTATTGTTACTAGCCGGAAATTTACAAAGCCAATGAGGAATCAGATATATTCAAATATTTCAAGATCTCGGAATGTGTGATTGCATTGTAGTTACATTGATTACATCATAAACCAATAACTTATATTAATTGATAATATTTATATGTTGACAATAAAATACTAAACCTTGTCGGAGATAATCCATTTTATAATACATGTTTACACAATCGAAAATTTGTTCTTTTTATCTTAGAAACGAATATGTAAATGATAATGATATGTTTTCTTTATTTTAACTTTCTACGTATGCTCTGTTTTTGGTTAATACATACATGTATACATATTATTTATACACTAACAACTTTATATAATATACTGCGTACCCACTAAAAAACTGTAGGATTTTTTTTGATTCCTAAAAAATTTAATTTAAGCAGAACTATTTCACATATTTAAATTTTACCATTTTTTAGAATCAAAATTCTACGGTTTTCTAGTAGGCACCATTGTAGTTTAAATTGTTGCATTACTGTTTATCTTGCCGTGAAATATTTTATTTATGATAAAACTTTGAATTTTCTCTCCATTCTTGAGTTACTATTATTTTTAATTTTGCACACTGCTGTTTTTTACAATATTTTTTACCCATATTGTTTGTAGAAAAAACCCAACTATAATGTATTTAAATTGAATAGCACCCTTTTTGATTACAATTAACGGATTTGTAGACTGCTTATCTTACTATAGAGTATATTTTATTTGTGTTAAAACTTTAACTTTTTTCCTCTATATACTTGATCGAGTTACTATTTCACTACTTTTGCACACTGCTGTTTGATATATTTGATACCCATATTGTTTGTTTGTTGGATAGAAAACAACTTTATAATGTATTTTAAATTGAATCATATCTTTAATTTATTGCTACATTGATGAATATATAAATTGTATTCTCTCACTGTAATATTTTTTTTCATTAGAGTAGCCTAGATCATAACACTTTGGATAATATAATTTATCTTAACTTTTGATTGGTTCATATAATTGTTATTGTGTGATTTATTATAATGTTATCATTCGTACACATTTATTTATTTTGCAGACTGCTGTTATTAAAAAAAATCCATGAATTAATATTTTAAGAGAATGTATTAATTTTCTGTTATTCTGTGTTTTTTAATATATTTTTTCCTTATATAATACAAATTAAATGTTTTCCAAAAAAAGTGTTATTTTTATATGATTTTTATTCAGAAGTTATGCGATGGAATGTGTTTTAGTAATATTTTAACCAGATATACAGTAGTCTTCGGAGGGGAGAGGTTTAGCATTATAAAAACATTTTCGAATATAACAGATCACTAAAACCAAATAATAAATCCGAACGTTTATATACTATTTTAATGTAAACGTATTTTGTAACCACCATATATAAACATATTGTATATTGAAATATTACAAATGTATTATGCAGATACATTTCGGATTGTTTAAAAATTAGAGGCGCACATGGTAATATGTAGAATAAAGTAATCGTCAATAAAAGTCAATCTATATAATGCATAGGACAGTATATATGTAATATATGTAATATACTGAATATATATCAATCTAGAAAATAAATAATATATTTTATATGGTAATAAAATTAATTTATTAAGTGAATACAGCGAACTATATGATGGTATTCGATGTGGATAGTACACCTATATAATAGTTATATAGTAAAAAGTCAATTATACCTGTATAGGTACATTCCACAACGGAATTTAATAAAAAGACATCAGACCATCTGTTATAAGCATTGAACTAGAGGGGTAGAAAGGAAAGCTTCTAGACTTAAAAAGCGTTACTTGTTCTCTCGTGAGTCATACACCGTTTTGAGGCAGAAAGTCAAATTTTGTTATATGGAAAGCTACCTAATTATTCTAAATTTTATTTGTGAAATTACTACATGAATGAAATTACTTACTCAAAAAATGTTATGGAACGTCAAATACAGTTTTTTCTTAAGATTCCATTTTTGAAAACCAATAAATAATAATTCAAATATTAAAGCAAATAATAATAAATAACCAATGGTTATAAAAGTATTACCATGAAATGGTTTTTTAATTTATTACTCTGATAGTGAGTTAAATATTTTAATGAGGAAAATATTATTTGGTATCAAATATGTGGGAATAAGAAACTACAAAAGCAATATAAAAGCTATTTTTGTCATGTATTCGAACATTTCAGCAAGATTTACGTAAGGGTTTACAGTCTAACGAAGATGTCCCCCTTCGAATAGTTCGAGGATGTGGCAACCACAGTATGATTCGGACGAATTCATAAGCTTTGAGGCTGTAAAATGTAATGGCGAATTTCACTACCTCGTCTTAGTAACGTCTCTCTCTTGGTAACTTCTTTTGGTTTCAAACAAAGAGGCTAGAGTGATGCCAGAAAAGTTATTTAGCGTATCGTATCCCTCCTTTTTGAGAAGGTTGAACGAGGAGATTTTTGAAACTTTTAATTTTGCTTCGTAAAGCTTTTGTTGCGCATTTTTCCAATGATTCTTGAGTATCGGCATTCCTGAGTTGTAGACATTTTACCATTGTGATGTATTATGACCATATATTGCACGATGATTTCAATGAGGATTCTTACATTGACTCAGCTTGATTTTGGTACTTACAGATTGATTTCGATAAGAATTCCGACTAAATGAACCAAATATTTTGGTTTCAAATCAATAAAGAACAATTTTTTATGAAAGTTACACAGTAGTACTTAATTATATAAAGTTTGAGATGAATATGTACTTTAATATAATGGAAACATTTTATGATTAGATGTGTCAAATCATCATTTAATCATGTAAGTGTTTTCTAATAATTTTGATGTCAGCTATTACATGGTTTATTTACAATATAATGTTATATTTTCTTACATGTTAGGTATGATCTATTTTTTATTTTTGATATTTAGAATGTCATTTTGTTATTCTATTTGGTTATACAAAACGTACAAATTGAATAATATTTAAAATGTTATTTTTAATGTGTCGTATTGCACAATAGTTATTATTCTCATAAATAAAATAGTTTTTTAAATTTTTGATTGTCTCTTAACTGTCTGTTCGTTTTAAATTGTCTTAATTAATTCCGATTGGATATGTAAGTGAATTTTCACTAAATTAACATGAAATGTAATCATTGTGTATGTGTTTTCTATTAATTTCGATGGTCTACAACATGTTTCATTTACAATACATGTTATAAATATTTTCTTACATGTTAAGCACATTTTGCTTATTTTTCATGTTTAGAATGTAATTTTGTGATACTATTTGGTTATACAAAACGTACAATTTGAATAATATTTTAAATGTTATATTTTATTATGTCCTGTTATACAAATAATTTATTATTTTCATAAATAAAATAGTTTTTTTAAATTTTAGATAGTCTCTTACACTATTTGTTTCGTTCTAAATTGTCTAAATTGTCTTAATTAATTCCGATTGGACATGTAAGTGAATTTTCACTAAATTAACATGAAATGTAATATTGTGCACGTGTTTGCTAATAATTTCGATGGTCTACCACATGGTTCATTTACTACATATGTTATATTTTCTTACATGCTAAGCACATTTTATATATTTTTTATATTTAGAATGTCCTTTTATGATTCTATTTTGTTATATAAAACGCCCAATTTGAATAATATTTAAATTGTTATATTTGAATATGTTATTTTGGGCAAATAATTTATTATTTTCATAAATAAAATAGTTTTTTAAATTTTTGATGGTCTCTTACACTATCTGTTTCGTTCTATATTGTCTTAATTAATTCTGATTAGTCATATATAAGTGAACTTTCAACAAATTATAATTTCATAAAACAAATTCCCTTAATTTCAAAATTATAAAGCAGTAGACAGAGTAGGAAGGTAAGCATAATAATGTCAGTAATACTTACACATGCATATGCACATCAGCGTATACTTATACTTATTGTATCCTGAGATTAACAAAAATTTCAATTATTTTAGTCTTTCACCCCTCAGGCATTCCGAGGATTTGTGATAATGATTTGCCAGGATGCTTTGATTGTACCGAATGTTTTAAGTATGGCTCAAGATTCGACAATAGCAAAATCAGGCTGAGTGAACGTTAGAATCCTTATTGAAATCATCGTGGTCACAACGAGTCTATGGTCAAAGGTCAAGTATCATGGTCAAAGATCAAGTGATGCAGTCAAATCAACCCTTCCTATACTACTAACATGTAAATGAAAGAAAATGTTGTACATATATCTAAATTATTATTATTACGTTTGTTTATAAATGTTATTAATAATATACCTGCCTGTCGTCTGTGTTGTTTTTGATAAATGATAAAAAGATAATTCATCAGCAGATTGCATGTTGGAATCAATTAGTGAAATTCATTTCGCTTCGAGATCTTGCCAATAAAGGTCATATTAGTGAATCAGGATCCGCTCTATTTTTGCAAATTGACTAACTACTACTTATTATCTAGTTAAATACTACTACTACTACTTAATACACTGGATTAATTTTTTCGCATTAAATGAATCCTCAATATTCTATGGAAAGAATCCTACTTCGGTTTCAGAAAGTATCACAACTGGCAACAACTCCAAACTCATGCATCATCTCTAGCTGCTGGTTATGACTTATATAGTGCTTTAGATTACGTGATACCCGCCAAAGGAAAAATGGTGGTCTCAACTGACATTAAGATCGCTTTTCCTGAAGGATGCTATGGTCGAATAGCTCCCAGAAGTGGTCTTGCTGCAAAGAATTTCATTGATATTGGTGCGGGCCTTATTGATCAAGACTACAGAGGGATTGTTGGAGTTATCATGCTCAATTTTAGCTAGGTGGACTTTACAGTGAATCGTGGAGATCGAGTGTCTCAGTTGATATGTGAACGTATTTACTTTCCAGAGCTATGTAAATGTGAAAGTCTAAATGATACTGTTTGCAGTGCTAATGGTTATGGCTCCACTGGTTATTGACTAAGACATGCAATGTTCTCCTATTGTCATCTGCCGTGTAAATTAAATGGCACGATAGCATTCATTGACATTGAAGGTGATTATTTTGACACCTGTGAGGTGGGTATAATAATATCCCACATTGATTCAAATACATATGCTTCAATTGTTAACTCATGTGTTATGCATACCCAACTTTAAGAACAAAATAGTGTTACATAAATCTTGCTATTGCTAAAATAATGAGATTGACACCAAGAATGTATTTGAATTAATTTATACAATTCTCTCTGATTAATGACAATATTATATAATTACTTTATACAATTTACTCTGATTAACGAGTTAAGTTATACAATTGTATTATTAATAACTATACTATATAACATGGATGAATATATTATAATATATATATTGAATTATTATTTTAAAAATATTAAAAAGAAATTGTAACTGAAAGTAATATCTATATTTATTTAGATAAAGTGTAAACTAAAAATTACAATATTATAAATTATGTTTATATAATGATATATATGGAGATAATATATTATATAAGATATAATAATATTAGATATAATTAAATATGAAGATATATATGAAAAGTATAACATTCTAAAATTACATAATTTGGATAGCTAATGTATATAAAAAATACATAGGGAAATTCTAAGATTAGCGTAAGGAATTGTAATATAAATACATACAATTGATGAAAATTGTATGATAAAATTAATATAATCACATTGTCCCCTCAAATGAAAATGATTGGCCATTGCTGTATATAATTTTAAATGACAATTGTTTGTTTTTGAAACGTCCGTCTGAATGAAATATGTTGATATATCCGCCAAGTACATCACTTAACGGATGATAAATTGTAATAAGATGGAATTAAAATAAATTAATTAATAAAAATCAAATCTTATCAAAAACATACCCCCTCGCCCCTCCCCTTCCCTCCCCTGATAAATGGTTTGTATCAGAGTTCACAATATTACAAATTAGTTACAAAAAGACACCAATAAACAGGGATTGGAGTAAATCGTCTCGCGAAACAAGGTGCATCAAATAGCTGCAATATAGGCCCCTCCCCCTCCGTGCCCTGGTCCC